>CAUYRH010063818.1:0-53208 GCA_963574655.1 Perodicticus potto | reverse complement strand
AGAAGCCTCCCGCTGTCTCCGTGTGTCCCCAAGGGGAAGTTCCTGGGTAGATCCCGCCTGCCAGAGATGCCTGAAGTCCTCTCTCCCCGGTCTCACCGTGCCCAGCCGCAAGGAAGCTGTTACTCGGCTGCCATCTTGCTCTGCCCCCTCTAAGCGCCTTTTTGACTCTTAACAAATGCTGACAGTTCATGAGTATGTGCCCTTCCCGTGGGGCAGAGCATTGTGAGAGAAACAGCCTTTCTTGTCCCAACTTCTCTCTGCTGTGTAGGTGAAGCAGCAAGTGCCACTTAATGGAAACTAAGGAATGATATGGAAATAATACTCTCAGGATGGGGCGGCACCTGTGGCTCAAAAGGAGTAGGGCACCAGCCCCATATGCCACAGGTGGTGGGTTCAAACCCAGCCCTGGCCAAAAACTGCAAAAAAAAAGAAGGAAATTACCAAATTTTAGATAGCCAGGCATTGTGGTGGGCGCCTGTAGTCCCAGCTACTCGAGAGGCTGAAGTAAGAGAATCACCTAAGCCCAAGAGCTGGAGGTTGCTGTGAGCTGTGATGCAACAGCACTCTATAGAGGGTGACAAAGTGAGACTCTGTCTCTAAAAAAAAAAAAAATGCTTTCAGGATGCTCAAGGAAAAACCTGTTTGTCTGTAAGCACAACCAAAACTTGGGAGCAACTTTTAAAAGTATTAAAATATATTATAGGATCAATGGGATGTATCATATAGAAATAAAATAATGTTTAATGAAATGTATTCAGCTATATATTATAATAAGGGTAAAGAGAAAGAATGTTCTTAATTAGACATTAAATTAATATCAAGAATCAGAAGAAAGATTTTATTTGTAAGGCAGAAGAGACTTGAGAGAACATGTCTAAGTTAAGGGAAACATGTTAGTTGAGCAAGAGAAATTTAGAACTCCCTAATTTCAAAGAACGTCTCCTCTCTGATAATTCCATCTTTGCTATCTTGTTTTGCTGCTTATATTTATTGCCCTAGCCTGCTAAATATGTGACTCCCTGGAGTTTTATTCTGTCCTTCCTTCCTCCTCTCCATCCCTTTTCCTGATCCCCATCCCTCTCTCTTCCTGAGTCTCCACTCCTGAAACCTCACCATGTTTTGGCTTCACCTGGCACCTCTGGGGAGGTGACTCACTATTTTATACACAGGAGTAGCCTGCTCTCCATGAGCCTGCATGTGTATCCAGCAGCTTGCTAAACTCCAGCCTTAAACTCAGTACCCTCAAAATCAAAATCATCTTCTTGAATCTGTTCCTCCTGTGGGGGGTGGTATTTTGTTTTGTTTTGTTTGTTGTTTGGTGGTATCTTTATATTTCTGTTGTTGAGGATTAATGATTAGAACCATGGTTAAGTGTTGTCCCTTACTGTGGCTTTTATCCCCACTGCGTGCCTCGTCTAACCATTTTCCATGCAGTCCACAGTTCATTTGTCTGTCCACGGGATCACTCACTCACTCATGCAACCAGTGTTTACCGAATATCTTTGACTTGTCAGAGACTTTCCTAAACATACAAGTGAGCATCTGTATCTCTACTATGTATATATCAATGTTTAAGCACAAATATATTTTTGAACAATACTTGTTACATCTAAAATTGCAATTAAATTCCACTTGCGTTTTCTGATATCTTAGCTTTTGATGCCAGATGTTATTATCTTCCACAGTCAGCTGTTGAAACGTCGGAAGGTGTCAGTACCTTTAAAAATTGAACAGCTCACTGAAGAACTGGATGCGTGGAGAGCTTGTACACAGTCTACCAACCAGTAAGTGAATATAACATAAGAATTGGAGTGCAGATGATATTTATTTCATTTATAGAAAAATGTGTTTGGAATGTGTATGGTCTCATTTTTAATTTTAGCAGAACAGTGAATCTTAATGTGTTTAGCATATATTGATTTCACGCTAACAAGTCAGTAATAATGCAGTAAAATTTACAATGCTATTATTTTCTGCCTCTTTAAAGTCCTTTGTTTTATTATAAATAAAGTGTAGAGTTAATTTGCCTCCATCTGTGAAGGAGAACTAAAGCATCGTCAGAGATTATTTCTACCCTAAACCTCTGTAATTCACTTATTCTCCAAAAATGAAATTTTAACATCTGTTGAAAACGTAGATCATTGGAAGACTCTCCTTATACACCTTCTGATTCAGAAAGAATGGTTTATGCAACTTTAATAAAGAGAGTAAAAGAAGAATCACTCCAAGGAATTATTGGACCAGATTATGTGACTGGATCAAATCTTCCAAGTCATTCTGATATTCACATTTCTTGTCTAACAGGATTAAAAATCCAGGTACAGCCTTATGTCAGGCATAAAGTATATATTTCCATCATTTTTATGTGTTTATTTTTTGAAATATTATCTTAAAACAAACGTAAGTTGAATAAAAGTAGGTAACTATAAAGAGGTCTGGAGTCTATAAGGAGTTATTGCCCTTACTATGGATAGCCCATAGCTAGTATAAATACTTGCTTTCTCCTTAAAATAAATTCAGAGAGATAATCATTGTACTATTACCATAGAAGCAATTCTCATACTTAGTTACAAATGATATGTATACTTAGGAACAAATATGTTTTAAAATACACATAGGTCACATCCTAAGGAAAATTAAATAAGGGAGCAAAGCCACAATCAGCACAGTTAACAAATGATGATAGTATCACAATAGGTTGAATGTAATTTTCTAGTCTTCATTTGTGTTGTATGAAAACAAAACACTTAAAGACTGAGGTGTTTATAGTATATTGCTTAGATACTATGCATGTTCTTACACAGTTAACCAAACTTTTCAGCAATTAAAGTCATTAGGATCGATCACAAGGAATGGCTGTTTGCCAAGGAATGGTCCCTACTGTACAATCAAATTAATGAGAATAAAGGACTCCAGGGACTCCCAGTATGGCCCAGTTGGGGAGTGGGGGGGCCACTATCTTGAAGAGATGGAGAAGTCATCTTAGAACCAGGACTAGTTATAGGATTAAACAAAGCCAAATCTCTAGGAAGTGCTAATTGACACTACAGATTGGAGTAAAAGAGCTCTACCTTCCAGCAATGTACGCATTTCATAGAGCAGATTCTTTTTCTTATCTCTAATGTAAGGTGGAAAATTACATTTCTAATGCTGACATGCAGTGCCAATGAGGAAGGTATTTTTTGGCACAGCCACTCAAAATAAATATCTGGATATTAATATAACCCCTAACTAAAACTCAACTTACCACTGCAAGCTAGTTAAATATCAGAATACACCACTGTGTTCCAAAAACCAAACAGGGCACATAGTTGTCTCTACCTTTACCACCCACTTATATTAAGATATAAGGAACCAAAGCAGTAAACTCAATCACTTATATTTGAGAGCAAAAAGTATGAAATTTTTAGAGTATGACTGCCCTTTATGTGCCATTTCTAGTACTTAGTACCTTTATCTTCCTTTTCTCCTTCTAAGATTCTTTTTCTCCATCTGGGATAGCCAGATAACCTAATAGATACTATTTAACCTCTCTGTACCTGAACTAAATCTAATTATCTCATACATTAAGATACACGTGACTAATATAGATAAAGTGCTACTATCCTAGGATATATCTATTATATTTCAAAAGAAAATCAATGTGCTATGGTTCTAATTGTGAAATTTCGAGGACCTACCAACAGGAAGCTGTCTGCTTCACCTATTCCTATGAAGGGCTCTCTGTTAACTAGGAGTAATTATCTAATAAGATGTGTCATTTGAAATTATGATCAAAACCCTCATAGCCTTAGAACCTAATTAAGAAAATAAAATTATTGATGCATTTTATGCCTTTAAATCATGCTCTGCCTTCTAAGAGCTGAGTAATATAGATTGAAAAGTTTTTCACATTTGGTTCTTCCTAACTACCCTTCCTATTACTCATAATAATGGATGCAACTAAATTATAAATATGCTAGTAATCGCGTGACTGAATATAATTTAAATTACATAGTCAGATATAGGACAATATATTCTTTATCTTCTGGGGAAGAGGTTCAAAGTTTTTTTGTTATTATTTGTTCATTTTTGAGACAGAGTCTCAAGCTGTCGCCCTGGGTAGAATGCCGTGGCATCACAGCTCACAGCGACCTCAAACTCTTGGGCTTAAGCAATTCTGTTGCCTCAGCCTCCCAATTATCTGGAACCAGAGGCACCTGCCACAACGCCCAGCTAGTTTTTGGTTGCAGCTATCATTGTTGCTTAGCAGACTCAGACCAAGCTCAAACCCGCCACCCTAGGTGTATGTGGCCAGTGCCCTTGTCAACTGAGCCACAAGTGCCACCATTTCAAAGTCTTTTATTTAAATTATTTCCCCAGCTGTACTGAAATAAGCTACATGATTTAAATAGTGAAATATATTTGTTTAGTACTAGGCATATTTTTTTAAATAAATAAACTTTGTAGCAATTAGTAGCTAACCACACATATTGTCATTGGTAGCACTACTGTATTTAAAGAATTCAAATTATAAAACTGAATTCTTTTTTGACAGACACTAAAGAATAACAAGATTTTTAAAAAGCTTCTATATTTGGTAGCTGTTCAAAAATACTAATCTTTTCATAGTCTTAAATTTCCTGTTAGCATTGCCTATTTGTTACCATTGGTTATTAATGATTCTCTTTTTGAAAGTTAAAAAATATCTTACAGATTTATAATTTCATCTTCTCTTCCCTCAACTCTCACTGTGTACAGGGCGCTGTATTTTTCCTTGAAGATGGGAAATCTGCTATCTCATTGAATGATGCTTTGATGTGGGCAAAGGTGAATCCATTCTCACCTTTAGGTACTGGAATACGACTCAATCCATTTTGATAGAAGATTTCTTTCCTTGCTTAATTTTTTTTTTTTTTTTTTTTTTAAAGAAGAACTCCTGTGAGTTAGTACTACCTTAATCTTGGTTGTCCAAGAGCACAAGGTGGGGAGGAAGACCAGGGGTTGGGAAGGGTAGAGAACAAGAGTTAACTTATATTAACTTCAAAAAATAAAATATCTATATAATTTAAAGAAAAAATAGCTGACTTCTGTATAAAATGTAATAGCCACATTTGGGAGGAAGGAAATATTTAAATAATAAAGGACTGAATAAGAAGCTATCAGTTCTGACACTTAAGTTAGCAAACTTGCCACTGTGTGTTTACATTGGCAGCTCTGTACAAACGAGTTGATAGGGTTCACAGCTTTGGTATGTTAGCGTCTCACAACTGTGTTCACATGGATGTGTGGCGATGTCTTGTTGAGTGGAGTTCATTATTGTTGTTGCATGTTTTTGTGTGTTATCCTGAGAATGTCAGAGGTTGAATTAGAGCAACAAACAAACATTCGTAAATTTCTTGTTAAACTTGGCAAGAATGGAAGTGAGATCACTGACATGTTTATGGGGATAATGCCACAAAAAAAACAGTAGCATACAAATGGATTAAATGTTTTTCTGAGGGGAGAGAAAGCATCACTGATAAGAGAGGTCATTAGCCACTAATGAGCAGAACCAGTAAAAACATTACAGAAATTCATGGAATTGTGCATAATGAATGTTGGCTAAGAGAAGCATAGCAGAGAAAAAGTTGGGAAAATTCTTAGCCAACAACTCATAGCTCTTGCATCATGACAGTGCACCAGCTCACACAGCAATGTATTAGAACATCCTTCTTACTCACCTGATCTGGCCCCCAGTGATGTTTTTCTTTACCCAGTGATAAAGAAAATAGTGAAAGGAAGACATTTTGATGACATTTAGGACATCAAGGGTAATATGATGACAGCTCTGATGGCCATTCCAGAAAGAGAGTTCCAGAATTGCTTTAAAGGGTAGACTGGGCACTGGCGTCAGGGCACAGTTTCCTACATCAAAGGTGACTGTAGTGATATTTGGCAGCAAGGTATGTAGCACTTTTTCTAGAGTGAGTTCATGTACTTAATTGTCAGACTTCATATAAAAGTTTCGCAAAGCATGAAATGTACCAAAATATTATCTTGTTGAAACACTGAAACACATAAAATAGTACAACACCTAGAATCATGCTTGATATACAAGTAGTACTTAATATTTGAATGACTGAATATCTTGAAATATTAAAATGTAAGGTGTGCACAACTGATCTTCAAGTTAACAAACACCTATATTGTCCTTTATAAAATGTATCATAAACCACTGATTTCATTCATACTGTGTAAAAGTTTTCAGTTATAGGTTTAGTACATATCAATATTTGGATATGCTGTCAGAATACTTTTTCTAAAAAAAGAAACATTATAGAGATTTTCATATAAAGTTAATCTGTTCAATTATAAAGACATAAGTTATATAGGCATGAAAAATCATTTCTTAGCCTTTTGGCTAATAGCAAGTGTATAGGCATGAAAAAATTGGGGGTGAAAAATACAAAGGGTGATCAGATATATATGGGTTAGGTGATAATTGTGTTTAAAGACAATTTGGTATGCATAGATACTAGTTTTTGATTGATGCATTTAATATTTGCATAGTAAGCTCTCATCAATTTATATTAACTTTGCAGCAAAGTTTATTTGATGACAATTAGCTTCAAATAAATTTCTGTAAACAGATAGAACCCCAGTTGAGATTTTGGATATATTATATAAATTTAATTTTGAAATATTTATTAAAAATGTAAAGCTGTTAAAATCCTGATATCTACCTACAAATACTGTATTTCAGCTGGACAAGAATCCTGAGTTTGAAATTTATGGAATTAATGCATACTAAGACAAATAGTATTTTGATACACAAGTTGTTTTACAGGATTTATAATGTAGATATTTTTGTCTGACTAAAAAGCAAGCTCATACAACTAGGATGATTGGAGCTTTTATTATCTTTAAAATAGTTGCGTTTTTTAAAAATATAAAAAAAATTGTTGCATTTAAAATATTTGTAAAACTTTCATAAAAAATCTTCTTTAAACTGGAAACAGTATATATTATGTATCTATGTATCATATTTATCCCATGGACAACTTCTAACTTCTCAGAAAAGACATTACAGGCTTAAATTCTACTTTATAAAAAAATTAATAAATATTATAGGAAAAAATATATGTAACTCAGAGACACGAGGGATAATAAAATGAGTACCTGAGAAGTATTTTTGTAACTTTTAGTGATATCTGTAACTCAGATTTTTCTTCAGTGAGGAGAATCATTAATTGGTACATATATACTGAAATCCCCTCACTTAAAGACGCAGTCTCAACGTCAGTCATTCTTTTAATTTTTTTAAAAAACATATTAATAAGACTGGTTGTGCTTTAAATAATTTAAAGGATATCATTAAGTTACACATATATAAACAATTACTACCTTCTGTATTTTTAATGAATGCAGGAAAATAATATTGTATATAAATATGAAGAAAACATTACACAACTCTTTAATACATGAATAAAGAGTAACCCAATTTCTGTCTAAAATTTAAATTGGATCAGTTCAACTCTCTTTCTGTTATTACTTGGCTTCTATAATGTTATGTACCTTAATATTAATTATATAACTATTAATTCTTCATAGAATTATAAATATGCCATTTGACTGTGTCAATCTGAAAAACAAAAAGAATTCCTTTATAAAAATATTTTTACTGTTAGATTTCATATGCATGAAAATGCAGATAAATACTGTGGATTTATTTTATTATTTAAAGATGTTCATACTACCAATAATGTGGACAGATTATTTTGCAGGTTTAAATATGCTTTTATGAAATAAGAGTCTCCTTAGATAATGATTTTGAAAGCACTGGAAAAATGTTTTGCCTCGAAGTTACTAGTTACAAGGTGATTAATAAAATGACATCAAAATAAATTACATCTTGTGAAAATACATGATTTTTATCTCAGTCGAGATAAATGAAATATCTGTATTTCCATGAAATTGTCCAAATGTGTTCAGCAACAAGGTTGCATTAGAGCAATGGCCATATTTTATTGTCCTTATAACAAGAAAATTTACATTTTGGGGGTTGCAAATCAGAAAGTATTCTGAATCTAACAAAAGCCTCACAAATTGTAAAATTTAGTGTCTCATATTTAGTGTATCTATAATATAGAAGACATCTTTATCATCAGCTCTTAATAAATGCTCATTGTACCAAATCCTTGAGACATTTGTACCTAAATAATTGAAATATATACTTTCACGCTGAATACCTATGCTATACAATATGACAAGTCCTTTTCTAAATGTATATGTTTGTATGTATTTCAGGTCCCCTAAATTTTAGTAAGTACTGCAGTTAAAGCCTGTTGTGGCATAGTGAACTGCTAAGATAAGCAGTAGTCTGGTGCCTGAAAACAGCAGTGAGAGACTGCCATTGGTCCATGAATGCTGGGGCAGAGGCATCAGAAGTATGAAGGGCTAAGCTGTCCAACTGGCTGGTTACCCTACCCAGACACTTAGGAAGATCACTTCATTGGATTGTCCAGAGGCTAATTCTCCACTAATAAGAAACACTGACTACAATATATCCCAAAATTAGTATAAAAAAGGAAAAGCACATACTAATTAATATAAATGGCATGTCAACAGTATTCCTATCCCCAAGGCAAACATTCTGCCCATAAAAAGACTCTGTTCCTCTGGGGGTTGCAGTCTCTCCTAGAAAAGTGTATTGCTTCGGGCAGCACTTGTGGCTCAAGGAGTAGGGTGCTGGCCCCATACACCAGGGGTGGCGGGTTCAAGCCTGGCCCCAGCCAAAACTGCAAAAAAAAAAAATGAAAAAGAAAAAAAAAAGAAAGAAAAGAAAAAGAGAAGAAAAGTGCATTGCTTCCTCTATCTAAGGTCGCCTTTGCAGTGAATGGTCTTCCTAAAATATGCCTGTAGTGTTAGCTCCTGTTGACACTCACCCTCAAGAAGCTCTTGAAGTCGCCCACTGTGATTGTACTTGCTACCATCATTTACTTATTTATTGACTATATGATGCAGCCTATGGACTGTTTCACATAAACCCTCTTAAAACCCTTTCCCAAGGAATTAATTTCATGGGTTAAAGTGTTACAATCATAATTTTGTACTTTATAGAATAACAGAGTGCAAGACCACAGGTAAATTCCTTAAGGCTGGTTGAGGATATGCATTTGAACTGGATCTTTACTAGGTCTCTTCCCAGATAAAACTGGATTCTGAACACATTCCCAAGAGTTACCCCTACCTTCAGGGCTCTCTTTTGAGTTTTTCCCCTAAATGTTACCTATCCTAAAAAATGTGAAATACAGCAAAAAAGTCTCTGAAGGTAGAAATGATAATAAAACCTTCATTATGCAGAAGGTTTGGAACCTTCAAAGATGCAGATAAATGGATATGTTTGGCTGGAAACTGGCATTTATCTTGTGGGATGCAGCATTAGTGATGTGTAGCCTGGAAGTTAGTCAAGTGAGTTGTTAGTGAGCCAGCATTGAAATGTGAATAATGCCAGCTGAAGTAGATGTTCCACATATGAATGTTAAATTACGAAGAATACATGAAAGATAATTAGTTTTTCAGATTATCAGTTTGCTTTTGTTTTCCTTCCATAAAAATGTGGAACAGTGCAGCATTCAGTAGGAATTTTTAAATTGAACTAAATGGATCGGTGAACACCAGAGCCAAGTGTTGCATGACCAGAGACGCAAGGGGACAACAGCTTTGCCTTGGGTGCAAACTCACTTCTGTAATGTTAAAAGGTGCAAGAAGCAGGCTACCGCTTGAAATTGGCATGTAGCAGTGATCTTTTATACACTGGTGGTCACATACACAATTAATGATCTAAAACATTTACCATTATCTAACTTCTTCTATTTAATTCTAAACCTAAGTGCCAGACATCAAATCTGCACAACAAATGTTTTTCTGCTTTACAGTCTCTCTAAAATATGTGTCATCCGTTTGTGTAAAAGATCTAAAAAATCTAAAGCTGCGAGGGGTGGTGGGGAGTGGCTGTCAACCTTTGACACTGTTGGGCTTGACAGCTGCGTAACTTCAGAGTTTCTGTTTACGGGTTTCATCTCCAATAAACAGCCTCTGTGTATGCCTCAGGGCAGCCCAGCTCTCTTGCTTTTTCTGTGTTAGTAAAAGTCATGTTAACCCATTCTTTCCAAGTCTTAATGGAGCACATATGTGGGTATTTTTACCCCACATCCAAGTTCTAAAGAAAGCCTGATTTTCCTTCCCCACCACTCTTTATCAGTAGGAAAGACATTTGAGACATTTGTACCTAAATAATTGAGTACTTTCGTGCTGAATACCTGTGCTATACAATATGACAAGTCCTTATCTAAATGTGTATGTATGTATTTCGGGTCCCCTAAATTTTAGTAAACACTGCAGCAAGTACTCACTCGACTTCCAGGCTGCACATCACTAATGCTGCATCCCACAATATAAATGCCAGTTTCCAGCCAAACATATCCATTTATCTGCATCTTTGAAGGTTCCAAACCTTCTGCATAATGAAGGTTTTATTATCATTTCTACCTTCAGAGACTTTTACTAAAGTGGTTTAAATTAAGGGTAATAATAGAAATAAGCAAGATTTTCTATGAGCCAGTGTATAATAATTCAAAGATGAATTTTTATTAATGAATATTACATGTAAATATATAATAGTCAATTTAGTAACTTTTTTTTTCCAGCTTGTGGCTGGGGCCAGGCTTGAACCCGCCACCCCTGGTATATGGGACCAGCGCCCTGCTGCTTGAGGCACAGGCAGCCCCAATGTAGTAACTCTTAATTTCTAGTGAGAAAAACATCACAAAGTAGATTCACCATTCCTATAAAATTTCTGAGAAAGAACTGTTACTTATGGTGGATTATGTTTAACTGTACCTTTAGAGTTATTTTTTCTGATTCTGTACTTACTTGATCTTATATTTTCCACAGTACCTGGCACAGGTGTTTATTAAATGGTTGTTGAATTGACTTAAAAAGAAATGTTCTTAGTTCAATTATGAATAAGACACCACTTCCATTTGTTTATTATTAAAACACATCCACAAGTAGGTGGTAACATTCCTTTAGTATGGCAAGAGATGGTGGTATCACTTCTTCAAAGCCATTTGACAAGTGTTTGTCAAGGTTTGTTTTCCATGCTTGTGGTAGGTTCCACAACAGAATCACAGGAATGTATTCCACCTTGCTTCACACAAATTTCTCTATGTGAACTAGCACCATTACCTGCATTTTCTGGAATATACGAATAAACAAAATTAAAATCAGTTTAAAGCTTTACACAACCATCAGTGTTTCTAATATATCAAATATATGCAGAATGATTGACAGTAGGCTGAACACAGGTTAATCTCAATGTCTGGTAAACAAGAATATTGAAATCATGCATTATAGTAGTCATTAAAAAAACATCTGAATGTCATCCACCTCCTGAAGTCATCTACAGTGCCTAAAAATATCCAGGGCTTATTTTGGTGCATCTGATACTGAATATGACTCAACTATATAATGTTTCAGAAAGTAGCTGAGGCAACAGTGACACAATTTTGGACTTAGATTTGACAAATGTCTGTGATTCATAATTCAGTTTATTATGGAACTCTGATTACACTGAGGCATTCAAGCTGGCCACTCAGTTCTCATGTGGAGAACCAGTAGCAAGTAAGAAATCTCTATCCTATTAGCCTGTAATTTTGCTAGACACTAGATTTTGGTAAAGAAGTAGAGTAACTTAAGTGTTAATAAAAGAAAAAAGCAAAGATACATACCTACCTTATAATGAATTTTGGCTACTCTGTTTGACAATTAGAAGATTTTCAGATGAACAGTCTGTGATTTCAGTGTTTTTATGTACAATCTGACCTTGGAAGATAGGGTTAAGTGCCTATAGTCTAATGTTCCAGCCACTTTCTTCTCCAGTAAGTTTCAAATTGGGGTAGCTGACCTCAACTATTCACTCTACCCTTTTATCAAGAAACAACTGAAATGGAATGTCTTTGCCAAGTTTAGAAAAAAATCCTTTCATTCTTAAAATACTTCTCATGTTATTACCAATATCAAATCCACAGGGTTCATTAATTTCCTGTGTACCTAAACTAAGAGAATACAAGTACATATCTGAAACAGTATTTAGAGAAGTAAAAAAATAAAACAAAACCCCCTAAATGTATGTTCACCTTCCCATCATGATCTTCCCTGTACCAGGAAGGCTTCCATAAACCCACCTCCTTTTCCACTAGAGTGAAAAAGAACCATAAAAAAGAGCATTGAGAGAATAAATTGGGAGATGTTATTTATAGTAGTTTGTATACTATCAAAATTATTAAGGTAAAAATCCATTTTCCTTGGAATCCTGATCAGAGGTAATGATGGCAAACTCATATGTGAGCCTTGAAAATTTTCCAGGAAGGTAACAGAAATGAGAAATACTCGTTAGCAATTCAGACATCAGTAGGCCTCACTGCTTCTGGATGGCCTGTTTGCACCTGTGTCTTACACAGAGACAGAGACCATGTTGAGACGCATCACTTCCTCTTCTTACTATTTTTTTCATTGAGGGTGCCAAAGCAAGAGGTAATGCCTTTCCCATCCCCAGGCAGATTCACTTAGCCATAAGGGGAGAGGCAAGCAAGTTAAAAAGAGAAAGGAAGAAAGAATAAAGAACCACCTACCCCTGTCCCCCACCCCGCATCTCTCCT
Organism: Perodicticus potto; assembly: GCA_963574655.1. Lineage (NCBI taxonomy): Eukaryota > Metazoa > Chordata > Mammalia > Primates > Lorisidae > Perodicticus > Perodicticus potto. The sequence goes on along the minus strand of CAUYRH010063818.1, from coordinate 40,525 downwards.
TGCCCTACCCCTGCTCCCATCACATCCACTCCTGCCTCCTGGTACTCCCCTTGCTGCCCTGGCCACAGCTCCTACCCTGCTGGAACTTTCCCTGCACATAACCCCAGCAGGAGGAGGTTGGAGCAGGTTGCAGGAGAGGTGGTTTTCCCAGAATCAGAAGGTGACATTATGGATATACTTTATTTTTCACCGAAACATTCACTGCTGTTGGATTCTGTCATACTCAGGGTATACAATGAGCTAAGGGAGGATGATAGGCTAGCCTCTGTCTGAATGTTAAGAAATGTGCTCTGGGACTGGGCACAGTGGCTCACATCTGTAATCTTAGCTCCCTGGGAGGCTGAGACAATAGCATCTCTTGAGTTCAGGAGTTAAAGACCAGCCTGAGCAAGAGCAAGACCTCAACTCTACTAAAAATCAAAAAACTGGCAGGCACCTATAGTCCCAGCTACTCGGGAGGCTGAGCCAGGAGGACCACTTGAGCCCAGGAGTTTGAGGTTGCTGTGAGCTATGATAATGCCAAGGCACTCTACCCGAGGTGACTGAGTAAGACTCTGTCTCAAAAAAAAAAAAAAAGTGCTCTGAGGAACACTAAGTTCTACAAGGTGATTAAAGCAAAAGGAAAACCAAATATTGACGTGATCAAAGAGAATTTGGAACACACTTTATGTTGTATCTCTCCTCTTTAAAATTTACAATGCATATTAGCATTTTAAAGGTTTTCAGAGGTTATAAGTTTTAAGAAAAGGAATCTGCTGACTTTGATCTCTCAGACTTCATATAAACAAGGAATGTTCACCTCTAGTGAAATCCTTCTTAGTACTTTTAGAAACATGCCCTGTAGCAAAGGTCCACAAACGCCTTCTATGAAGAGCCTGATAGTAAATACATTAGTCTTTGTGGTAGGGTTGCCATATAAAACATGGGACACCATATTTTTAATTTCAAATAAATAAAAATAATTTTTAGTAAAGGTGTTTCCTACATATGTCCTCAAAATTATTTGTTGCATTGCCCTCTGTTTTTATTTGCTAAATCTGGCAGCTCTGCTTTGTGGGCCATACAGTCTCTTGAGCAGTTAATTATCCATCCCTATCTACCCAGAAGAAAAAAATCATTTAATCATTTTATTCTAAGGACATTTGCACTAGATTGTTTATCACAGCACAATTTACATTCACCAAGATGTGGAAACAACCTAAACATCCATCAACCCAGGAATGGATTAATAAACTGCGGTAGACGTACACCATGGAATACTATTCAGCCATAAGAAAAGATGGAGAGGGTCGCACCATAGCTCAGTGGGTAGGACGCTGGCCACATATATCTAGGCTGGTAGGTTCGAACCCGGCCCAGGCCAGCTAAACAACAATGACAACTGCAACAAAAAAATAGCCAGGCATTGTGGTGGGTAGCTGTAGTCCCAGCTACTTGGAAGGCTGAGGCAGGAGAATCGCCTAAGCCCAAGAGTTTGAAGTTGCTGTGAGCTGTGATGCCCTTGGCACTCTACCAAGGAATACATAGAGAGACTGTCTCAAAAAAAAGAAAGAAAAGAAAAGATGGAGACTTTACATTTTTTGTATTAACCTGGATAGCATTGAAACACATTCTTCCTGGTAAAGTATCACACGAATGGAAAAGCAAATATCCAATGTATTCAATATTAATATGAAGCCACCAGATGATCTAATAAACGTCCACACAAGAGAAAAACTTAATCAAAGTTGGGCCAGGGGGAGGGGGAGAGAGAAGTAGGAGGGGAAGCTTCCACCTGATAGACATGATGTAAGGGTACATGGCAACCTCCTGGGTGAGGGTCAAAACGACAACAGGGATCTGACCTGACAAATGCAAACACTGTAACCTAGTTGTTGGTACCCTCACATTAATCTGAAAAAATAATGAAATAAAATATCCACCCCTGCTTTTGTAGGGGGAAGCAGCAGAGACAAAGCATTTAATGAGCAGGCATGCTATGTCTCACGTTATTCATGAACATAGAAATTTGAATTTCATATCATTTGTATGTATCATGAGATACTATTTTTCTTTTGATAAATTTTTTTCAACCATTAAAACTGCAAAAAAACAGGGCGGGGTGGGTGGCTCATGCCTGTAATCCTAGCACTCTGGGAGGCTGAGGCAGGTGGAGGGAGACCAGCCTGAGTCAGAGCAAGACCCCCAACTCTAAAAATAGCCAGGCATTGTGGTGGGTGCCTGTAGTCACAGCTACTTGGGAGGCAAAGCCAAGATAAATGCTTGAGCCCAAGAATTTGAGGTTGCTGTGAGCTGTGAGTGAGGCTCTGTCTGAAAAAAAAAAAAAAAAAAAAAATGAAAAAAGCATTTTTAACTTGTAGGCTATACAAAAACAGGCAATAGGCTGAACTTGGCCAATGGGCTGTAGTTTGCTGTAGTATAAATGCTTTCCGAATTAACAGAGTTTCAACAAGGGACATGTTGTGCTACAACTAATTGGGAAGTCTAGGTATTTAAGTACTGATGTGTGTCTTAGGACTGACTCATACTAAAGAAGTGAGTTTGGAGCTCTGCTAAAGAGCTTCACTTTTTCAGACTCACCTATTGAAGGATAAATCAGAACGCAAATGTATCTAATAGCAGGTAGGGATAGGGGTGGACAGGGCCTTAGGAGGCCAAATGCCCTCTGTACCCTGCATCAAAAAGCACAATCCAGGCCAAGCATGGTGGGCTCAGACCTGTAACCCCAGCAAGCTGAATTGGGTGGATCCCTTGAGCTCAGGAGGTCAAGACCAGCCTGAGCAAGAGTTGAGACCCCATCTCTACTAAAAATAGAAAAACTAGCTGGGAGTTGTGGCAGGTGCCTGTAGATTCAGCTACTCAGAAGGCTAAAGCAAGACTATCCCTTGAGCCCAAGAGTTTGAGGTTGCTGTGAGCTATGACCCCATGGCTCTCTTCTCAGGGTGACAGAATGAGACTCTGTCTCAAAAAAAAAAAAAAAAAAAAAAAGTGTAGCTGCAGACAATTTAATATGTAATTTAAGACTAAATGTTAGCCTAGACCAACATTTTAACTATTTTTAAAATGTTAATTGAACAAAGGAAAACAAAAAAAAAATCTATTTTAAGAGGCAAAAAGTTAAAACAAGAACTTACGTGAAATAGGCGCAACTTTTCCCCTTGGAACCTTGGCCTTAAACCTGCACCCAGAGGATAGGGCAGGAAGACGATTGAGAGTAATTTCTCCCACTGTGGGTTTGACGCCAAACCATTCTATGAAACCAAAACACAAATGTTATTTCCCAAAAAAACTCACAATAGCCATTGTCAAAATATGATAATTTAAAAATTAAGCAAATGATTAAAGTATCTGTCACATCATGTGCCTCAGAATGGTGTGAATACACAGGTTAATAATGCTCTCCCACATTACTCACAATATCTTTGATGCAGAAAATAGATCTTTTAAAGGCAATAGCTAGATGTTTCTAAAAGTCTTTAATACGCTTTATTTAGTGATAGCATATGCACAAAAAGGTGAACAAATCATAAATTAAATTTACTCCAATATGGAGTGACTATACCTGGAATACTGTCACCCAGATCAAAAAATGATATATACCAGTACCCTAAAACCCCCTCTTATCCTTCCAGATAGCATCCTAAAAGGCAAAGACTATCCTGACTTCTCTAAATAGAGGTTGGTTTTACCTACTTTTAATGTTATAAATAAAATCACATAGCACCTATTTCTTCAGCATTTTTATAGTATAAAATTGTGCCTTAATATTACTTCTAGGTTTTCCATATTTCTTTGTAACTAATCCTGTGAACCACAGTCCTTGGGCAGTTCCCTTGTGCTCCTAAAGATCACTCCCTCCTCTGTAGCCCATCCTTCACGAGGCCTGAAGAAGTGTCCGCAGTCATTTCTTCTCATCATTTGTGCTCTGTTAACACTAAATATGACTCTGGTTTGTATAGTTTCAGAACTAGAATCTGAAGGAATTAATGACTTTGGCTACAAATAATGTGAAACTTTTAAAGTTAGTAGTCTCCAGAATTGAGCCTGGAGATGGAATATTATTCAAGAATTAGAAGGGCTGCAGTAATCCGTGGCTAAAGAGAAAGTGCATTCAAAAGCAGATACAGGTTAGCTTTGTGCAAAGATGGACTTTTAAATAGAAAAATAAAAATGATATGTGATTTGTGTTGTTAAAAAGTAACTTGATAGACCTCAGTTAACTAAAATGCTGGACTTAAGTGAGGTACAGGCTGGCAGGGAGTGATTAGAGCCAGTGTCCTAAGGTCTTTGTAGTTCTCTGAGGAACAGAATAATGATATGAATTAATTTTAGACTAAGATAAATATGCATGTTAAAATTTCTGAATTAGCGCTAAAGAGTAGAAATTTAAAATTTTCCAAATGAGTAGTGGGGGAAAAAAGTGTTCAGGAAAAAAAAAATTCAGTCCAAAAGAAAGATATGTGAGACAAAAACATTTCTGCCATGACAAATTACCACAAACTTCGTGACTTAAAACAATAGCCATTTTTATCTTGCAGGACAGAAGTGTGCATTCTCTCTTTAGATTCTTCTCACAAGGCTAAAACCACTGTGTTGGCAGGACTGCACTCCTTTCTGGAAGCTCTGGGCATGACTCATGTTCCATGCTCACTCAGCGTGTGGGCAGAATGCACTTCCTCATGTTTGTAGACCTGCTGTCCCTGTGTTCTCTGCTGGCTGTCAGCCCAGGGTTGTTCTTTGCTCCTAGAAGCTGTGCAAGGAGCTGCCGCAGTAGCAGGTGGTGATCCTATCCCACTTCACCTCCCTCTTACTTCTCTTTTGCAGCCTCTCTCTGATTCCAGTTGGAGAAAAATCTCTACTTTTAAGGGCTCCTGTGATTAGATTGGGCCCTACACGCATACACTATCCAAAGGTTCATAATAGTTAATCTGCAAAGTCTCTTATGCCATGGAACATGACATATCCACAGGTTTTGGAGATTAGGGCCAAGTGGACAACATGGGGGCTGTTCTGCCTACTGCAAAGTTTTGCAAAGTTAGATGAATCTTAAAGTTTAAAAATATGTTTAAGTTGGGCAGCACCTGTGGCTCAGTGAGTAGGGCACCAGCCCCATATACCGAGGGTGGCAGGTTCAAACCTGGCCCCAGCCAAACTGCAATTAAAAAAAAAAAATAGCTGGACATTGTAGCAGATACCTACAGTCTCAGCTACTCAGGAGGCTGAGGTAAGAGAATCGCCTAAGCCCAAGAACTGGAGGTTGCTGTGAGCTGTGATGCCATAGCACTCTACCGAGGGCAACAAAGTGACACTTTGTCTCTAAAAAAACAACAAAAAAAAGTATAAGTAAAATGAAGAATAATATATAAATAGTATGCATGCATAAAAATATATCTTAATCAAAGAAATTATAAACAAAGGGAGCAGGACATTAGTTATCCTCAGAGGGGAGGGTGGAGAACGCACTCAGGGTCACACCAGGGCAGGTGTGTTAAGGTGTTAACAAAACTGTGTAAGGATATACAAGAGATTTTTCATTGTCATTACTTTTCTTTACGTTGTACACGTATATTATATACTTGCATGCGTGGTACATTTCACAGCAAAACTTTAATGTTTAAAAACAAGGAAGTTCGAATATAAAATTCTCCAAAAGTATAAAATTCTTTCTTTTACTCACAAATTCATGAGCCAGAGATGAGAAAAGTTAGAGAAACAAGAAATACACAAGGTGAAATGGACAGAGTAAGGGAAGACAAAGCTCAAGATATCTATCTCACAATTTTAGGGAGGTGTTAAAACTGATACTTTCCTCTCCTCCCCTGAGACCAGAGAGAAAATAACTTTTCTTCAGAAAATGAGGCTCTTGGGAGAGGAATTCTAATGACCTATACCTATCTGACTCCTTTCCAAATGCCACAGAAATGATGAGGTTTCTAGGTGTCTGGAATCAAATGAGATAAGATTTCAGTATGTAAGTTGTATCGTCAATAAGTGTAAAAATAGAAAAAATTAATTTACTTTTCCACCTACCTGGTAATCTGATGGCAAATGCTTTGGATACTTAAGAGAATGGTTTTGGTCAGACCTCTGAAAAGTTGCTGTGGGTTGTAAATTCTGGCCCCTATCTACACACCAACAAAGCTCCACTGACGATCCTCTGGATAGCATTTAACAGTGAATCATGGTAATCTCAGCTTTTCCAAAGAAACTTATATCCTAATTAATTCTTAAGCCCTTTAGTTACTTGAGCTGATATATGAGTGTTTTATTTCCTACAAATGTTTTGCATGAGTAGATTTGTAAACATTTTTTTAACAAAAAAAGTCTATACCCTATATCAACATATGCCCTCATCAGAAGAATAAATTATTACATAAACAACTCCACTGATAATAAAGCATTCCACTGCTGGCATTAGAGAAGGTTTCCCTTACCTCCCACCCCCCGAATGAGTGACAGAAGAAAACAGAAATGGACTAATTCAAGTTTTCTTTCATCTGTGCCCAAGAACAGCCTCTTAGAGCCCGAAAGAACTCTGCTGTTTCCAAGGAAAACTTACCTGGATTTAATTTTCTACTTAATCTTCTTTGCAACATATGTAAAAGGAAGAGGAACTCTACTTTAAGATCATTGCTGAGCTTGTTGGGATTGCTTAGTAATTCTGACAACCTAATGTTATCTTTAATAGACTTGGAAGCGGTAGATCTGGGAACCAGGGGTAAACGCATCTGGTAACTGTAGTCTGTGAAATTCACCAAGTCATCCTGGATGCTTTTAATTCTGGAAATAAGAAATAAAATACTGTTGACAAGCCACACTTTAGTAATGAGATTTATATTATCAAAATGTTCACATTAAATTGTACTTAGGAAATTTTGAATAATTTTAAATAACTTACTCTCGATGTGTTAATAAAGTATAAACCTCTTGCATTAGTATTTCAGGTACTCCGGCTTTACAATGTATTGTTCCATGGATTAGTTCTTTAGGTAATTTCAGTTTTTTTTTCGTCAGGAACTTTAACAGTGGAAAGAAAATATTTTCATTATAAGTTTTATAAAAACCTCCAATTATGAATTTGCTTTACTCTCCATTTTATTTATCTCTCAACTAATTTTCTGTTGTTTAACACATTATAAAAAGATCGTATTCAGCAGGAAAACCAATCATTATACCCTATGCTAATTGAAATGAATATGCACAGTTTCATAGGTGACTTGTGACATAAACTACTGATTTACTAAATTTTGTGATACACAGAACAAAGCTGCCAACTCAGCAGCATTGAATCCTAGCTCATACACACATGTAGAGATCCAAGAAGTTAGAAGTGCATCTTTTAAAACAAAGTTTTTAACAGTCAAAAGTGTAAATAATTGCTAATTTACCTTCTCCAGCTGTGCCCAGTTATCCAGCTTGACTTTTAAAGAGGTTCCATTTTCAAAGGATGATAATGTAAGTTCCCAAGGGTAATATATACTAAGTATTTCTGCAATCAGGAAGCCATTTGAAAAATCCCTGATCATAACAATAAAGAATGATACAAAGTATAGTTAATTATGTAGTTTGTATTATTTTATAAGTAACACCCATCTCATATTCCATACTGACAAAGTATCTCCTAAAATTAATTTTGTTGAATCGTTGCTCTGAGGACAACCTAATAATAGTATTTTGGTGCGATTATGTACACATCAAAGGCTTGAGTGTTCTTTTTAGGAACTCAAACTACTAATTTTGTTGAATGTGCACTTTAGCATGATCCCTAGACTCTTTGTGAGGAGTACCAAATACTGAAACTAGTACAGTAGTCATTGCTTAGCCACAGTTTTGCTTTCTGCAGTTTCGGTTACCTTCAGTCCACCATGGTCTGAAAATATTAAATGGAAAATGCAAGAAATAAGTCATAATTTTAAAATTGTGCACCTTTATGAATAGTGTGAAGAAATCTACCCCATCTACTCTGTCCCACCCAGGAAGTGAATCCTCCCTTTGTCCAACTGTCCCTCACTGTAGATATGTGTCCTTTAGCCACTTAATAGCTATTTTGGTTACCAAATACATTGTCACAATACCTCAGTGATTGTGGTCAAGGAACCCTTATTTTAATTCATAATGGCCCCAAGCAAAAATGGCAATTCTGTTATAGCAAAGATAAGTTGTAAGGTGCTTTCTTTAAGTGAAAATGTAGAAAGTGCTCAGTAAGGAAAGAGGAAAAATATCGCATGCTGAAGATGCTAAAATCTATGGTAAGAAAGAATCTTCTATCTCTGAAATTATGAAGGCGAAAACTGCGTGCTAGTTTTGCCACTGCACCTCAAACAGCAAATGATGCAGCCACAGTGTGCACAAAGTACTTAGAGAAGATGGAAAAGGCATTAAATTTTTGGGCGCAAGACATAAACAGAAATGTGTTCCAGCTGATGGCAATTGGATTCAATGGATTCAGGCATTCACTGGCGGGGATCTTGATACGAGGGACTACCTTAAACCAGAAATTTTCCCGCAAAAACATTCATTGCCTTAATTTCATTTGCCAACTAATCCTTTAGTTGGCATTCTCAGAGCAAATATTAACTGCTACAGATAAGTCAACTATTTAAAATCCTTGATAACCCACTACTTTGCAGTCACCAAAGCATTCTACATTAGCTTAATTAATTGTACAGTTTAATGATGGAGTAACTGGATGAATAAAACGTCTTATCTTATTTTTTTAAAACCTCGCTCCCTGAGAGGTGTTTTCTGTGCAGGTGGGTGTAGTGAGTGGGCGGCAGGACGCGTGGCAGGAAGGAGGTGGTGGGGACCCCGGGACTGGGCAGCCCCTAGCACCTGTTGACGTTCCTAGGGAAGAAGCTGAGATCCAGACTCTGGAGCCAGCGCAGGACGGAGCGAGACAGGCGGGAGCTCTTCGGGGGATGCGGATAGACCAGACACTTCTTAGCCTTCCCTCGGATAGGAGCTGCTGGCTGTGGCGAAAATGACGATGACTTGGAGAGGGCTGCCGCCGGCAATGTCAAATGCTGTTTCTCCCGGCCGGCGGCAGCCATGACGCTCTCTCGGTTTCTATGGCAACACCAGAGCCCGGCAGGAACGGAGAACAAGTTGGGCGGGGCCTGACGGGGTGGAGGCGGAGCTCAACGTTCGCGCAGGCGCCTTGGGCCACCGCGGTGCCTCGGTTTCCGGGCGCGCCGCTGTGGGTGAGGCGGGGGAAGAGATGCCACCTGAATGGCGAGAGCGCGGTCACGAGGCTGTCGACCCTGGGCGGTGGTCTTACCTTGGTTTTGTCAGCCTCACTTTTAACCAATTTCGAGTGCGTATGTTTTCTTTTGTTTCCTTGTTAGTAATTTTGTATCTTAAATATTGCCGTTTTAGAGGAGCGCTCTGAGGAGAAGGCTCCAGAAGACAGGGACGTGGCGGAGGGGAGGAGTCTTCGAAGTTGAAGTGAATATTTGTCTACGAAATTTAACATACCTTTTTCTTTTTAGTGATTACATTCAGCGTTCATTACAAAAATGACATGATATATGAAAACCTCGTGTAGGTCAGATTTCCACACTTCCCCAAGATGCGTCTTTTTGCCTCATCCCCCCATTAACCCAACGATATAGCGTGTCCCTGTTGTTTGCCAGGCACTGATCTAGTCGAGATTTATCAGTGAACAATGCAGGGGAAAAATGAAAACAGCTGCAGCGCGGGGATAAGCAATTATAAATTAAATATTTACACAAGTAAAATTATTAAAAATCGTTTAACCCAGTAGCCTGCATACTAAAGACATCTGTCATTGTTCTATTACTTGAATAGTCTTGCAGTCCTCTTATTTTTTAATGTTTACATTATTCAGTTTTACAAAAAAAACTTTAATGCTATTGCTTGGTTATTTGTTTTATGTTGTAATCTGGTTTAATTTATGTAAAATGTATATTGAATGCTTTCCTTTTTCATAACTGCCTTAAATAATTTGGCAATCACAATTTTAAAAACTTTTAATAAAAAATCCTTTAACTTTTTTACAGCAAAAATAATGCTTAAAGTGGAAAGTGGGTACATAAAATATGGGGTATTGATAGTGGTGTCTAATACTTTGTTGAATTCACATATAGACATGTTCATTAATAAACCAAAGTGCTCTCTATATGGTTAAAAAAGAAAAAAAAAACAAAGATGAGGCTATACAAGTGTTTAATGAATGATTTGTGGAGCCTGTGCACATTTTTTTTTGAGGAAGTAGATCTTTACTATCAAATATGGTAGTCACCACCCCTATGTGGTGACTTAAATTTAATTAAGTTTGATTAAGGATAAAGGAAATTCAGTAATGCTGACTGTATTTCAACTGCTCACATATATGGGGCTGGTGGCTACCATCTTGGACAGCACAGACAAAGTGCTTTTCCTCAGTGCATGAAGTGCTAATTGGACACCTGAGCACTTAACTATTTTTCTAAAAGATCCAGAGATATAAATATTGGTGGGAAGATTCCATGCACTGAAAAGCTTCACCATGGGAGAAATACGTTAGCACCAAAGAGGAAGCAAAAATTTTGGCCTGGCTTAGTCAAGTAGTAGAGGACGCCAAAAGCCAGAGGACCTCTGAGCAAGATGATTTGCTTGCGCCTGGGGGGCGGACTCTGGGGCAATTAGTCTGCAGGGGTTCATTGTGGAGAAAGAGCCCAAGCCCATGGCAATCCTTAGGCACACAGTCATTGTCTAATACTCCCCTCACTTGTCATGTACCGTCTCAATAAAAGGCTACTGCGGAGGTTGCTGGTGGCTACCCTGCAATCAGGGTTAGTCGTCCTCCTGCAAGCTTGTACTTCTAATCTGTGCCATGCCTGGTTCCTTCCTGCGGCAATCTAGACCAGGGCCAATCTAGACCAGGGAGTTGCGACACTAGAAAGTCTTCTCTGATGAGGGGACTTTTGATTTAGGTCTTCTAAAGGAGTATTTTAAGGTGGTTAAGACACAGGCATGGAAGGACTGGCTCTAAATTTTATTAGCTGTGTTACTTTGGGCAAGTTATATAACTATTTTTATTTGTAAAATATGGAAATAAATAGGATAAACTTTATAGGGTTGTTGTGAGGATTAAATAAACATGTAAAGAGCCTAAAATAGTGTGCAGCACACTCTACCCAGCTAGAATAAATTGTTTTTTTGATAATCAAGGCAAGCTATTGGATGAAAAGGGAGCAGTTTCACATATAATGACTAATTGAACAAAGGCATCAAAAGATGAGCTTTTTCGTTTGTTTCATCAGCTTCAAGAAATAACTAGTCTGTTAGCATTAGACATTAGCATGAGGATTAGCCAAAGATGGGGGTTATGATGGCTAGTCAGGTAGATTAGGATTATAGTTAAGGGCTTACTTGTCAATAGCCTGGCTAAGGAGTAAAACTTTTTTCTATAACAAATATGCCAGTTGTTAAGCAAATAATCTCTACAGACAGCCTCTGTGGTGCCGGAATTGGAACTCTGCAATGGGTTTTTTCCTTTTGCTGGGTGTATGATAAATTATGCCAATAGGGGGACTAGAGACAGACCAGCAGGCAGGAGGCAGGGAAAAGGGACTTGGCCTTTTTCCTTTGCTTGCTGTTAATACCCATTTGTCACCACAGCAACAAAGCTTCACCTGGCAGTGGCAGTTGGTTCCAGGTGCTAACATTTTTTAACACTCCTGGAATAAATTTCATCATTCTCTCTCAGAGCTTTTAGCAACCACTCAGAAGCAGCCTTCCTTAGAAGTCTGAGACCCATATTTTACTCTCAGATGCTCCTTTAAGCTCCGGACGTATTGGCAACAGCTATGTACACCCTTTCCTCGGGAAGTCTGTCTTAGGGCTTGTCCTCCAAGTCCTTGGTTCCTATAACCTCAACTTCTCTAGGGTTGGCAATTGCTTCCTGAAGATTCGGTCTTGGTATTAATTTGATGGTTTCCGTTCTAGTTTTTCACTTCTTCAACATCTGTTTAACCAGTTCCTTATACAGTTGACCCTTGAACAACACAGTTCTGAACTGCCTGTGGGTCCACAAATACATGGGCTTTCTTCTGTGTTTGCCACCTCTGAGACAGCATGACCAACCCCACCTCTTCCTTCTCCTCAGCCTACTCTTTGTGAAGACAAGAAGGATGAAGACTTTTATGATGATCCATTTCCACTTAATAGTGAATATACTTTATCTTCCTTATGATTTTCTTAGTAACCTTTTCTCCAGCTTACTTTATTGTAAAAAATGTTGTATACAACATGACATACAAAATATGTGTTAATCAACTATATTATCAGTAAGGCTTCTAGATAACAATAGGCTATTAGTAGTAAGTTTGGGGAAATTAAAAAGTTATACATGGATTTTTGACTGCTCAAGGGATCATCTCTCCTCTCGCCTGTATTGTTCGGGGGCAACTGTATAAAAGTTTATAAAAATATAAAAGGTGATATTTTGGCCTTTATTTTTCAATTTGGTTGAAAGTTGGCCAGGAGAAAGTACTATTTTTACATCCCTCTAAGATCCCAATATTTTTGAAAACAGAAAAGGTTTACAATGAGGAATATATTTAGTTTAGTTTAGAATTACTTTGTTTTCCTGACTGGATGCTTGAATGATAACACTGCTTGGTCCCTGTAGTGAGATTTTTCTCTACCACGTCACCTACACCTCACTCAGGCATCTGAGGAGCTTATTTATTCCTGTTCCTCATGCCAAGTGAGCATTTTGTCATCAACATAGAAGACTAGCACAATGTTCAGTAAGATGCAAAGACATCAAAAATCTCTACCAGTCTTATAGCAGAGAGCTAGAAAATTGGCCTTAGAATGTGTACTTCTGATTTGCTAGATAAAAGCGAACTGCTTTTGGTGGTTCTTGCAGATTGTTATAGAGGGGGAAAAAAGTATTTCCCAGCATAACAGTTACTAAGGATTATAGTCCTTCACTTTTTCTAGGATGAGTTTATGAACTTAACTGTCAAACTTCGTATGGTGGCAGCTCTGATGGCCATTCCAGAGAAAGAGTTCCCAAATTGCTTTGGGTGAACTAGGCATTGGCATTAGTGCCTCCCAAGGGGAATACTTCAAAAGATGACTGTAGTGATATTGAGCAGTGAGGTATACAGAACTTTTTTCTAGGAAGCATCTATGAACTTGTCAGACTTCATATATGAGAATGTCTTCCTGATTTCTGGCATCCAATTAGAATGTTTACTCAGAGTTATATCCTCAAATTTGGACTGTATCCATGTTGAGGTGATATTTTGGCTTCCATCTATATGCCTTTATCTGATTTTCAATTTGTTTGGAAGTTGGCCAGGAGAAAGTACTATTATTATGTCCCTCCAAGATCCCAATATTTTTGAAGACTGAAAAGGTTTAAAATGAGGAATATATTAAGACAATGCAGAATAAAGTATGCACATTTCTTTTAATATACAAACTTGATAACTATCATAAATATTGTTCATTTCTTTCAATATTCATTCTAGATACCAGAATACAGGATTTATATACTATATTTCTTCATTGAATTTTGACATAAATATTTTATATCCCTATTTTTGATCTATAAATCAGTAGTACATAAATCATCAATTCCTTAAAAATTTGAGACTTCTATGTGTTCATTTATAAGAAGTGTATTTTATAACTGCCATAGTCATAATTTAAAATTCATTGAGATCTCTGCTTTCATCAGCTTGCTGAAGGTAAGCTTATACTCACAAGCAAGCTAGTTTTGATATACAGTGATTAAAAATACACTATTTGTTTGAAAGTACGTGAAGTTTCACAGCTAATAATACTTCATCATGAAGGTCATGATGGTTGGTGGCTGGTGTTTTGTCTTAGCCTGTTTTTGCTATTTCACAATACAAAAGTGTGTAGTTGCTGCTAGGGTCAGTGATGTTACGAGTGGGATGAGCAGATTTCACTGCTTAAAGAACACTACACCAATTAGAAAGGTACATGGCATTAATCCCAGAAAGAGAGCCATCCTTATGGTTCTTGGAAGAGGTACCCAACAATCTGATGATTACCATACCTGATTAGGATGAGGAGCCCATCACATTTTTTAAGAAGCTCCCTCTGGCAGCTGATGAAAGTTTTTAAACCATCCTGTCTACTTCCAATGTTCTAAACATTCTGGAAACATGCTTTCTGTCCACCAGGTGCAGTTAACTCAAAATGGGCAGACACCCATCATTTAAAAAAATGAGAAAACCGAGAGCTACATAGCTGAAGTAACTTGTTTAAGATTGTAGAGTAGATGGGGAACTACTGAATTTTCTCAGTGAATTTTCTTCCATTTATCTTGAATGTCTGAGAATGATTTAAGTTTTTGAGAGAGAAGGAAAACCTCACAACATGCTGAATTATAAATGATGATAATAATAGAGAAGGCTCAGCGCCTGTGGCTCAAGCAGCTAAGGCGCCAGCCACATACACCTGAGCTGGCAGGTTCAAATCCAGCCTGGGCCTGCCAAACAACAATGACAGCTGCAACCAAAAAATAGCTAGCCAGGCATTGTGGCGGGCGCCTGTAGTCCCAGCTACTTTGGAGGCGGAGGCAGGAGACTCACTTGAGCCCAGGAGTTGGAGGCTGCTTTGAGCTGTGATGCCCTGGCACTCTACCCAGGGCAACAGCTTGAGGCTCTGTCTCAAAAAAAAAAAAAGAATAATAGAGAAATTAAGAGTAAAAAGATGAGAATAATCCAAAAAAGGGGGTAAGTTTTAAAGTTTTATATAAACCTATTTTACCAATGAGTAACCATAGTCAGTTCAGTTTAATGCCTTTAAGGAACAATGAAAACATCAATAGATACATTTAGAACATCCATTCTGAAGAATGCCTTCATTTACACCGTGTTTCTATTTACTTTCTCAGAAACAACAAATATATGCTGCAGTTATAAAAATAATGGAAGATAAATACTTCCTCCGCCCCAAAGTATATATTTTAGCAGTGCCTATCTACAGTAATTATTTCACTGTATTTCTTTATGTCAAATAATAAATTTTTTGTTCTGCACCTCTGTGAGACTTTGTCCTTGTTCTTTAATATGTATACTTTGGATTAGAAGACCTTAGAAGGTATCTGTTTTTATTCTGCACTACTCTACTCTTAGTGCCCATAATTCAATGATTTGGAAATGGGTGGTGAAAACATTAGTCCACTTGAATCATATTCTCCATCACCTTTCACTATAAAATAAAATGCTAACTAGAAAAGAACAAAGTGTTTTCTTCCAATGTATAATAATCACACTTTAATATTATAAGAAATATATGATACATTTATACTTCTTTGATAAGACAATCAATACTCAAGCTAAGATACAGGGTACAAATATACTGAAATTTTAAGGAGTCCATTTTAACATTGATACTCCTCTCGTTGGCACAAGCAATGAAGAGAGATATGTTACATTACTCTTTCAATCCAAGCGTTTACCTCTAACTCAGGGAAATTAATAGAAACCTGTTTTTACCAAAAGGTAATATCTAATTAGAGTCAATGAAGTTATTCTATAATAAAAATCCATTACAAAGCACAATATTCATTACAAATGTTAGGCTGAGGTATTCTGTAGGACAGACATTCAAAAGGCTCTAGGGCACATAGAATATGTTGTTTAACAGATACGCCACAGCTTTTTGTCTATTTGTAAAAATCTAAACATGTTTTTCATCACACCTGATTTTGTTTTTCCAAAATGCAAACTTAATGACTTTGGGATTATATACAAAAAATGGTTTATTTTTCTATAAACTCTGGAAGTTAGCCAAGAACTTAAGAGGAAAATAGGCTCTTGGCTGTCAAAAATCATAGTCAAAAGTATTTATTTTATCAAAATTTAATTAATCCATAAAACTCATCAATATTTTAACTTTACAGAGAATTGTATGTTGATTATTTCATTTATAGATTCATAATATACCCAAATCTCTCTGAATTACATAAAAGACAAAATTTTATTACATTTTTTCTTCCACTCAAGTACAGTTAAAGCTGAAGAGAATAAACACAGTATTAAGCTCTTGCAGAAGACTAGATTAGCCATATCTTCTTTAATACAATGCTCTCTTTGTTAGTACTTGCAAATACAGTCTATTCTGAACTCTTGCTTTGCTTTAAAAGAATTAAAAACACCACTATTAAGGTGTATATGTAGGGTACATTTTTTTAAGGTCTCTAAATGTGCCAAGTGGCACACATTTAAAAACTCCACACTATCTTCCATTTTTGCAGCCTTGGACTCATCTCATGATCCTATGCCTCAATGTCAATCACATATGAAGTTCATTTTCTTCAGTGTAGATATCACTAGGTATTGGCAATTTCTGACATGGAAGAAGGCTGGAGGAATATATATGAAGGCACAGACAAGAGACCTTCAGAAGCTACTCTTGAGAACGAGGGGATCTTAAAATAGGCCTAGCAGGTGTATAATGTTCTAAATATCTCAAGGTGAGAGGGCAGTACTGACCTCTAGTCTTAACCAGTTTCTATGACAGGTCCATTTACTGTGAAGAAGTGACTAAAATGAGTTCTTTTTAGGGAAAGGCCCACTTTATGACTTGGTTCTTACAATGACGGCACACATTCAACATAGTGGATTTCCTGAATGAGAGTTATTTTGATTTCAAAAACCATATTAGCTGTTCTTTTCTAAACCATACTAGTATCTTGTTTATCAAAAACAAATAACCAATTATACTACCCCAAATTAAAAAGTGAACCTATTATCTGAAGAATACAGGCCTTTTGCCTTATAATATAAATGTGGTAAGAGTTCTGCTTTTTTAATCAGAAAAAAATCATAAAATGGAGACTTTATTTTTTTTTCTAACTCAACAAGAGGATATATTGGAATTGTTAAAAATACATAGAGTACACTATAATCCAAAGACAAAAATGCATACAACAA
Source organism: Perodicticus potto (assembly GCA_963574655.1). Classification (NCBI taxonomy): domain Eukaryota; kingdom Metazoa; phylum Chordata; class Mammalia; order Primates; family Lorisidae; genus Perodicticus; species Perodicticus potto. Next base: position 23,597 of record CAUYRH010063818.1, on the reverse strand, counting down.
TAATCCTAACTAATACACTTAGAATGAAAACTGATATTTCACTGCTTCCCTGGGTGATCTCATATCCCTTTTACTTCATTTTTAGCATATTTTAATATGAACTTTTCATTAAGCAAATGAAATAGATTTTTTTTATTTTCTAGGCATTTAGGATGATTTGCAACTTTATCGATACTGTAAGAAATTTTGCAGTAATGTTGGCAGCTGGAGCTGTGGGATAAGATGCAATCTTGGTCTTCCTATGTAGTTTCGGATACAAAGTCGGCAAAGTTGGCAGAGAGAGCTCGGGGTAGCTACAAGAAGATATGACAGTATCCATCAGTTAAAAGAGAAATTTTTAATGTGTTGTAAGATACATAAAATAAAGCCATAAAAGCTGCTGATGCTTTTGTAGTAAACTGAGATAGTATGAGACCACTATACTAAAGAAATTTATATAAGAATTTATATAGCTTTTATCTATGAGATCTTATTATAATTGAGGTATAGTCCATATATGTTCTTTTAAACATGATCCTCAGACTTACAAAATTATTCTTGCATTTAAGGCTTCAGAGACAAATTGTACTTTTTAAAGGAGATACAAATTAAAAGCCCTCAGAAGTATTATGCACTAAAAGAAATTTTTAAATTAGTTATTTTTCACCATATTAGATTTATTATTTAAGGTTAGATACTTTGTTATAGTCCCTAGACAATGCTTAAGAAATTCTATTTTAGAACAAAAACCTTAAGGATGAAAATACTTCCTGATTATATTTCTTCAGCAAGTTCTAGAAACTGCATGCCCTTGTAAAATGGGGCATGTTTCCAAATGTAAATTAGCAAATATTACATCAGAAGTACATAGTAGGCATTGTCAAAACAAAAGTGAATTACTTGACCAAAGAAATATGATAGCTTAGATGAGAAAGGAAAATTAAAAACATCATGATATCTTCTTTATAGATAGAACCTAAGTTGAAAAATTACCTACTTGGATAAAATAAATTCAGAATTTTATGCCACTATGACTATATGCCAACATAAAGCCTTTCCATGTCATCTATTTTATTTTCCTTTACTTTTCTTTATTATTTTTTAGACAGTCTCACTCTGTTGCCCTGGGTAGAGTGCTGTGGCATCATAGCTCACATCAACCTCAAACTCTTGGGCTCAAGCAACCCACGTGCCTCAGTTTCCCAAATAGCTAAGACTAGAGATGCCCATCACAATGCCCAGCTAGTTTTTCTATATTTTTAATAAAGACAGGTCACACTCTTGCTCAGGCCTTGAACTTCTGAGTTCAAGGGATCAGGCGCACTCGGCCTCCCAGAGAACTGGGATTACAGGCATGAGCCACCGCACCTGGCAGTATCATCTATTTTAGGGTAGTACATATTTGTGCTTGTAAGTGTACAAACTCTTCTCGCACATACTCTTCTCACCTTCATGTTGAAGCAGTATTCTTTCCACCCCACTACTAGAGGTGGCCATGTCTATAGGTCGCATAAACTCTGTATTTTTGGCATTGATGTCTGCTCCAAATTCTAACAGTAAGTTTAATATTTCCGTGCTGGATTGTTGAGCAGCCGCATGTAGTGGAGTATCCCAGTATTTGCCTTTCTGTACATCAGCACCTACAGATAATTAGAGAAGTCATGATAAATATAAACAAAAATTATTGGATGAGTCATTTATCTCAGTGGGAGAAAAAAGGGAAGGCAATTGAGGAAGGTACAAAGGGGACCTCAACTCTAACCTGTAATGATTTATTTATTTATATATACAGAGGGTGCCAAAAAATGCATACACATTTTAAGACAGGAAAAACTATTACCAAAAGATGAATACAAGTCGTGTTTGTGTACCTCTTGTAATTGCAGAAGTCAAATGTAACTTGAGTATTACAATTTTAACATAGTTTTTTTCCTTTTCTAAAATGTGTATACATATTTTGGACCATATGCACACTTCATATACTTTATAACTGAGTATATCTGAATAGGAGTGCATACACTTGTTATGTTGTTCTCTAATACTTTTTGTATGCTTGAAATGTAATTAAATTGAATTTTAAAATGATTTCAAAAGTAATCATATTAACTAATATTATAAACAGTGTACAGTTCAGTGCTATCGATTTTCATCATCATTGATAACTCTTAGAATTATTTGAGAGCTTTTTGCTCTTATTCTTTTCATTTATTTTAAAGCAATTCTTCAGTTTCTTGCAAATCTTGTAAATCTAGACATGTGAGCTTGTTAGGTAAAATGTATATCGATTTTTTGCCACTTTTCATGTGGTTTAAGTCAATAAATATATAAAGGTACTGAACCTCTGAACTAGCGAGGCACATTGATGATATCTGCATGCAAAGTAAATTTTTAAAAAATGCGTAGATTTTAAAAACACGATCCTACACGTTAAATTATTTTTTGTGTAATTATTTTATTTTAGTGCTAGGCCTGGCACACGGTGGTCTTTTTATGTGTGTGCAATGAATAAATACTGTTTCATATTGCAAAAAATAATAATCCCACTATCTAGTACAAAATGGGTTACAACACCAAGAAATGTAGATGTCCACCCATAAAAATGGATAAATTCTTTTCAACTCTGTTTTCCGAATTATCTGTAAAACTAATGACATCTTTAAGAAATAAAACTCTTTCCAAATTTCTTCTCCTCTTCCTTTTTTTTGGTGGGGTGACAGAGTCTCACTCTGTCGCCCCCGGGTAGAGTGTCATGGTGTCATAGCTCACAATAACCTCAAATTCTTGGGATCAAGTAATCCTCCTGCCTTAGCCTCCTGAGCTAGGAGTATAGGCACCTACCACAATGCCCAGCTAGTTTTTCTATTTTTAGTAGAGACAGGGTCTCTCTTTTGTTCAGGCTGATCTTGAACTCCTGAGCTCAAGAGATCATTCTGCCTCAGCCTCCCAGAGTGCCAGGATTACAGGTGTGAGCCCCTGCACCTGGCCATCTTTTCTTTTCTTTCTTTCTTTTTTTTCTTTTCTTTTCTTTTTTTTGAGATAGAGTTTCACGTTTTTGCCCTCAGTAGAGTGCCATGGCCTCATAGCCCACAGCAACCTCAAACTCTTGGGTTCATGTGATCCTCTTGCCACAGTCTCTGAAATGCCTGGAGCTACAGGCACCTGCCACAACACTCAGCTATTTTTAGATACGGGGTCTCGCTCTTGCTCAAGCTGGTATCATGAACTCCTGACCTCAAGCAATTCTCCTGCCTCCCAGAGTGTTAGGATTACGGGCATTAGCCACAGTGCCCAGCCAGGAAATTATTTTTTTAATTGGTGATATTGTATAGGTAAAAATGTTTGCAATAATATGAACATTTTTAGCAATCAGATCTAATTTTTAAAGATTATTTAGAGAAAGAACTAATCATTTGTGCGTATGGGAAGAATAGAAGTTGTTTTAAAGAAAATACCAGCATAAAGAAGCTTCCAGACGCAGTAGAATTGCTGTGACATACAAGCCACGTAGAGAGCAGTTCCCAAATGAGGAATGTCTTGGTCAACATCTATGCCCCAAGAAATCAGGATGTCAAGACATTCATGGTGACCTGCCAACACAAGGTAGAGATGAGTGTCCACGGGCACCCCACCCCATGCTTCTCCCTGCAGGGTTATTCATTGAAAGATAAACTTTCTCCCTCTTATCACTTAACTCTGTAGCTAAGTTACCTTTACTGGCAGCCTCATGTGTGGGTGATGGAAGACATGACTCCAGCTGGGCTTTGGCACCATATTCCAAGAGAAGTTCTGTACAGCTTGCACTCCCTTGTGAACATGCGTTGAATAATGGAGTCACACCATCTATCGTGAGGGCATTTACCTAAACCAGCACCAAAATTCTAAGATTGCTAAATGATATATGATTAACTGATGTAGTCACATATTTTCAGAAGTCATGCAATTTGCTAACAGAAATAACATGTTGTAAATATGACAAAATCTGATTAGCTCATATATACATTGATGAGAAATGGAATGATTTGAAATTGATTCAATGGAATATATTGAAAAGGAATAGAAATATGATGTGGTAGGTTATAGGAATGGGCCTACAACTAGTGGAAATCATGAAAAAATGCATACTCAGGTGCTTAAAAATTAGTTCTACATAATGGTAATGAAAGTTGTGATGAAGCCACATCACCCTGCTAGTTTAAACTGCTAAAATGGGTAATTCTGAGATTTTGATCAAAGGATAATCATCCAAAATATGGGCAAACATTATAAGCAAAAAGATGTTCATCTATTGCTATTTAGAGCCATGAAAGGAGGAAGTAATATACAGAATATTCTGTATCATTATGCATGCTATTCTGCAATGATTGGAAATCCTTTTTAGAGTACCATGAGAAGGCTGAGGCAATTCGAGAGCTTTATTTTTATAAGCTACCGAGAAAGAAGGAAAAGAAGAGCAAAATGAGAGCTTTGATTCTCTCAGTCAATAGATGTGAAATTGTTAATGTCTTTGAAAAATACTTACATTAGCTCCTGCTTCCAGAAGAGTTCTGGCACATGCCACATGGCCTCCAAGGCAGGCTTCGTGCAGTGGGGTGACATGGTCTATGGTTACTGCATTTACGTTATAACCCTAAATATGACAGGAGTAATCTTAAAATTTGGACAAAAAGATGATTTTTATATAAAATCATCTCTATCGATGTAATCAAAGAGTGATATATTTTTAAAGATCAAAGAACCTCAAGCAATCAATTTTCAGGTTAGCAGGAATGGCTGGTCCAAATGCTATGAGTCTATCACTTGTCAAAACTCTTTAGCCCCATCATCACACCACCATGATGCAAACCATTTTTATTCCAAATAAACTCATAATATCAGACTAAAAAATTAAATAATAGGACATGAGATACTTTGCCTTCTTGATATCTCTGGTAATTCAATATCTATTGACAATCATACTAAGCTCACAATAGGAAGAATTTCAAGGCCAAATCCTCATATTATGGATCACCCATAACCAGTAATACAGCAGGGACATGAAGAATCTTTAAATGAAGGCAAGAAGACAGATAATCAGCCCAAATCTTTGTCACTAGCAAATGACAATTTTTAAGATCCTTTCATTGTCCTTTCAAAGATGTGATGTTGCCAGTCAGGCATGAGGAACCAATCCCTCATGCAACATGCTAGAGTGACCAGGAAACAGAAGTATCTGAGAAGTCTAAGCTTCCTTTCACATCGGGCTTGCAGACTTATCAGTAGCTAAGAGATAAGCACCGAGATCCCAAGACCACTCTTCTCTTAAAGGACTGCATGACCCTTTCTGAGGATTACCCTTCTCCATCACCTCCCCCAAGCAAGTGATGAGCAACACAAAATAGTCACATAATTATCAAAAAACAGGAAGGCCATGAGGAAGCCTCTCATCTCACATCTTCATTTTACAGATGGGAAAATGGAGGCTCAGATGGTTCAGCTCAAGTGCCAGCCTCAGGATCCAGGTCTTGAGTCCCAAGCTGTGCTGTTTAAACAGGGCAACACAACATTTCCTTTGAGAAAATCCCTTTCTCCTTGATAATGGGGACACAAGAACAATGACACCCAAGTCTGAGTGTACATTTGAACCTCACCATGACCTTGAGACAACAAACAAGCCCAAACCAGAGTACTCTCTGTTTCATAAGGAATCTGTGCTTTTCATTTTTCCTCAGGTGAGTCTGAGGAGCAGGCAGGTATAGAAATAATTGTCCTATCATTTTCATAGGCAATTAGCCATAACATATTAGAGATAACCATAATGTAAAAAACATTGTGTAGCATCTATCTGATTACCCCCTTTTGGATATTTTATTACTGCTCTGTCTTATTGTTGCAGAGTTATGCATATTTAGGTTACTTACTAAATATGACATAAATCTAATGTATGCTTAAAGATCTACCAGTGAACAAATCCACTATATGAGAATTCAAAATACTAAGACATATGATTATATCAAAACATGTATAAAGAAGTTTCAAAGATAAATCAGAAACTACTGACTTGCCTGACATGAGCTAAAATAAAAGGGCAGTAAGACTATATAAGTGATTTTATTTTTGAATTGACTTGCTTTGACAATGTTTTATGTTCTGTGCTCATGGGAAGGGGGCATATTTTAAGCTATAAGTAATATATTACCTGTGACAATAGTGTTCTTAGAGCAAGAAGGCGTCCTTGACTTGCTGCTTCATGCAGTGGTGATCGATCTGCCCAGGAACCTGACAAAATGAAAGAAAACAAAAATCTCAGTGCTAAAAGATGCAATCAATTCCTATTTAATATGAATTATTCATGCTCAGTGTTTGACATGGGAACCCAGATATTTACTTACACCACATACTAGGAAATTTGATTCTTACCTAGAGGAGCTAAGTATGCACCTTTCCAAATCCAGAGAACCATAATTCGCGTTCTGGAACTGATATACCCCAGACTCACGGTGCCTTCCGGATGACTCTCCCTCACCGTTAACCCACTAGCAAAACTTTTGATTCCTGACTTTCTGCTCTGCTGGCCTAGAGATCTGAGTTCCAGAGGCAGAAACATTTCCATCAAAAGACACAACAATGATTCCACAAGTTGAAACCACCACTCAGCGGCTCGGCACCTGTGGCTCAACGGGCTAAGGCGCCAGCCACGTACACCTGAGCTGGCGGGTTCGAATCCAGCCTGGGCCCGCCAAACAACAATGGTGGCAGCAACCAGAAGAAAAAAAAAATGGCCGGGCGTTGTGGTGGGCACCTGTAGTCCCAGATACTTGGGAGGCGGAGGCAGGAGACTCACTTGAGCCCAGGAATTGGAGGTTGCTGTGAGCTGTGATGCCACGGCACTCTATCCAGGGTGACAGCTTGAGGCTCTGTCTCAAAAAAAAAAGAAAAGAGTAAGACCCTGACTCTAAAAAAAAAATAGCTGGGCAGGGCGGTGCCTGTATCTCATGGAGTAGGGCACCAGATTAAAAAAAACCAAAAAACAAAAAAACCCTCTTTTAATGTGGCCACTAGAAAATGTAAACTTTCACATAAGGCTCACATTGTATTTCTTGCAGACAGCACTGGGCTCAACCCTTCATGTAGGACTTAGCAAAGAGGGGGTCAAATGGGGAGGGAACTGGCAGTTCTGGAGTTGGTGGGGAAAGTGGCCTATGATTCCTATAAATCTGGAGATCCAGACAGGGCCCCCACTGAAAGAGAAGAGTTAGATGGGGGCTCTTTGAGAGGGTCCCATGAGAGACGACTGTCTTGGGGAGGGCTGACTGCTCCCCCCTGTGGGTAGATCCCCAGTAACTGCTTGCTAGCAGGGGATTTGGAAGTATGAGCAAAGAGGAGGCATTATCCACACTAGAGGTCTGTGGGAGAGGGACCCCCCCAGGGAAGATGAAAGTAACCCCATCTCCAATGCTTACAGAATAAAGGCCCAGACTGGAGGACCAGCTTTGTCCAGATAGCACAATGACAAATGGAAGCTCTAGCTTCTCTGCCTTTAACTTGTACTCCCTGCCTCTACCTCTAGGCTCCAGGTGCACTCAGTGGGTCAAACATGGGGTAGGGCATGCAGAAGCCCCCAAAGACCCCTCTCTCCCATAGCAGGCTGGGGCTAGGGAAAGACGCTCTTAACTTGGAGAATTTCAGAGCTGTGGTATCGTATTGCGTTTTTTATAAACCTGACAAAGTGGCTATGTACGCACCTGCAGTCCCAGGGAGGCTGAGGCAAGAGAATCGCTTAAGCCCAAGAGTTTGAGGTTGCTGTCAGCTGCAACACCACAGCACTCTACTGAGGGCAACATAGTTAGACTCTGTCTCAAAAAAAAAATGGCTATGTACTTTTTAACCAAAAATCTCTTTTTTACCTATCAGGCAGAGTGAGCCTGTTAATATGTGGGGCAAATCAGGTATCTCCTCTGTCCAGAGCCCTGTCACTCTGAGCGGAAGACACAGTCCTCCCACGGTGGGCAGGGCACCACGTGAGCTGGCCTCTCCTGGCCCCTCTACTGTCCTCTCCCTTCCTGCTAAACAGGTGCCCTGGTGTTCTGGACACACCCTGCCCTGGGACATGGCCCCCACTCCTCCCCCTGCCAAAATGCTCTCTCTCAAGGTGCCTGTGCCACTCACTGCCTCTCCTCCTCCTGGTCTTGCCTCATAAGCCACTGTGTCAACCTAACTCAAGTGATACCCATGCTTTTCCCAGCTGCCTGCCCCTACCCAACATGCTATGCATTTTATTATTTATTTCCTCTACATCCTACCAGAGTGTAAGCTTTGTGAAGGCAAGAAAAGTTGCGTTGTGTTATGAATTGCTGCCTGTTTTGTTCATCAGTGTATCGTTGAGGCCTGGGGCTAGTAGGTAATTGACAATATTTATGACATGGATAAGTGATAGTAATCAAACAGCTCTGAGATTTGCCAGAGATTTTTTTCTCCCTGGTCAGAGAAGATGGGTTGAACTTGGGTAATGAAAAGAAACAGTAGTGAGAAAGAATAAGGTTGTTTAATGCTTATACCCACCAGATGCCCGCTGGGTAAGAACATAACCAGCCTCTAAAGCAGAGCAGGACACAACCCAGGCAGGGAAGAGGGCTTTGGGCAGTGAAGTTGGGCCGGGTTTTGAAGAAGCAAATAGAAGCCCATAAGGCAGAGAAAAGGGAGTGCACATTTTAGACAGGGCCCTGTGCCAGACCTGCGGTGTGCTGAGATGTAGTTGGTGTTTGGGGTGTGTGTGAGGGGCAGTGGACAGTGGGGGAGAGGGCGTGAGGGTCCGATGGAGGAAGCACTTATGTTTCACAGCTTTGTGTTCAGGGCCTTTTCTGAGCCCAGGAAGCCGGTGGGCAGGGCAGTGGGGGGATCTGGGATTTGGCTGCTGTTGTCATCTCAGGACTAGCTCTTGCTCATCTAAATGGTCAGAGGGAATAACAGTGATATTTTCAGGGAACTAGGACAGAATGAGGGTGTCAATATGGTAAAAGTGCTCCGTCTTCAGAATAAGGGCCTACAACTGTGATACTTCCCTTGTAGGAAGGACTGGGATATTTGCTCTCCCTTGGCGGGTGTGTGGTGGACTTGACAATGTACCAGGAGAGTGTGACTTCGGACGCCATGGCATGGCAGCCTGTTGCTTTACTAGCCCATGCTGTGGGTTAGTGGCTGTTTCTTGTTTTCTGGCTTCTGGTGGCGGCAAACACTTCAACCCCTTTTTAGCATATTCACCCTGTTTGCAGATACCAATGTACCAATGTCACCATCTTGGGGGGGCATCTGGAAGGAAGGATGCAGAGAACGGGATGTGTTCTAGTCAGCTTTGCTACAACAGAGCTATATAACAAACTCTCCCCAAACTCAGTGGCTGGCAACAGCAAACCCTTGTCTGGCTCAGGAACCTTCAGTGAGTGTGGTGCAGGTCCACAGGCCACACCTAGCCGAGTAGCACAGGGGCCGCTCCAGGTGACAGTTGGACTCAGGTCCCTTCCACCTGTGCTCCTCCTCGGGCCTTCTCCTCCAGCCGGGGCAAACCACACAGCTTAAGCCTCTGCTCTTGTCACTTCTGCTGACCTTCCCTTCCCTTCTGCAAAGCAAGTCATGTGACCAAGCCCAGGACTAGGGGGGGCAGGAAAGCCCACTCTGCCCACACTCTGTACACAATGGGAGGAAGAGGAAATGAAGAACCAAATTGTCGTAGGTCACAACTCAGAGAAAAACTTTACAAGTTAGAGGGTAGGGGATTGACCTCAGGCATTAACAAATGTCTTCATCAGGGAATAACAGCTTCCAAAGATGTCCATGCTCTAACCCCAGAATCGGTGAACATGCCACTTCACAGGCAGAGGGACTTTGTAGATGTGATCAAGAATCTCGAGATGGGGAGGTGACTCTGGCATGTCCGGGTGGGCCTGATAGATGCATAAGGGCTCTTAGGAGAGGGAGATGGTGAGTCTGAAGGAGGAAGGTCATGTGATGGTGGCAGCAGAGGAAGCAGAGCTAGACAGAGGTGTCCTGCCACTGGCTTGGAGATGAGGAAGTGGGGCATGAGCTGAGGAACATGACAGACTTTTGAAGCTGGCAAGGTAAGGAAGCAGATTCTTCCCTGGAGCCTCCAGAAGGAACTGCACATACCTTGATTTTAGCCCAGAAGATTTAACATCCAGCTTCTGACCTCACTGCACTACTAAGAGAATAAAATTGTCTTTTTTATACCACTAAGTTTGCGGTAATTTGTTATAGCAGCAACAGGAACCTGATATAGAAACGTTTGTATTTTGGCACATTTTAACATTTTGATGGCGTGTTTGGGGGTGTGTTCAGGGTGAGGGGCGTGGCATTTTCTCCTATGTCACACCACACAGGGGTACCGTCCAGCTTCCATTTGTCCTGCCTTCCCTGCTCCACACTGGCAGTAATGTGGGCTCTCAGGGAATGTAGCTAAGCAGCTTCCCTCTGTTGATGATGGGAGACCAGTTATATTTTGGCTTCTCATGGGTGGGATGAGCTTAAAACCTATGAGTTTATGAATTCTACTAGTATTCATACTCTACCAGTTGTCTACACACCTGGGGTGATGCTCTATATACCAGATCTCTTTTGTGGGGGAGTCTGGGTAAAACAAGGGGGATTGTTTGGGACTGTGACTGAAGAGCTGTTCTCCTGAAGAAGGGTATCCAGTTCACCACCACCACATACACGAAGGAATTATAACTTGATCCAAGACATTAAGGGGTCTTTGAACTCCATCATTCCTTCCTCCACGTATGATATGACCTACTTTTTTTTTTTTTAACTCACTAGCTGGTAACTGGGAAAGATGAATTGGAGTAGGCCAAGCCAACCCAAAAGGGGCCTGCCACATTAATGTGGTCAGGAGGCTATTAGAACTTTAACGGGGACAGTGGCAATCAGGAGAAAATTTGGAGTAGAATGCCAGGGCCAAATGAGTTTGGTTAGGGACCTGCTGAGTTTGAGGTGTGTGGTGGGTACTGCCTAGATCTCTCCTTCAAGATTAAGGACTCATTCCCCTGGCTGGCCTGCATGTAGGTTGATAATGTCTCACACCCATATCCCCTTCTGGGCTTTGCCCTTGGCCAAAAGAAGCTGCTTTGACCAAGGAGCCTGGGAAACTTGGAAAGAAATGGTTTCCAGAAGGATGGAGGGATGGGCATATAAGGCAGTCAGAAAGTTTCTGCTGGATTTAGCAACAGAGAGATTATTGGTGACTTTGGTGGGAGGAGCTCATGAAGAAGAGCAAGGTTGGATTTCAGGGGATGGAGGCCATCTGGGAGGCTATGAGCAGAAGCTGGACCTGGGACTTGAAGGGAAAGGTAGGAAGTGGGCATGGAAAGACCTGCCAGGCAGAGGGGATGATGTGTGTGTGAAGGAAGCCAAGCTAAAGGAGTCATCCAGTGTGAAGGTGGGAGGGATGGCTAGAAAATTGGGGAGTGTCCAGGTATGGCTGTCTTAAGTGACAGGCTCTGGAGTTAGAGCAGAATCAACCAGCTGGTCCCCATGCATGTGCCTGAGCTCCACAGGGTTCAGGATACTGTCTGGTGGACACTGGGCATTTTGTCCCCAGAGAATGAACCTGACCACTCACATAGTCTGTAGGCCTTGGTGTTGATGAATGTTTATGTAATGAATTTTCTGATGTTTAATTCCTATCTTGCAAACTTGTTTCTAGTACCAATTTTACTATAATTATTTCAAAGTATTTAATTCTACTTTGTGTAAATTGTACAGGGAGGAGTTAATACATCTATCAAATTGTTTCCATTATAACTTCTGCCATTATGAATTTTCTTTTGTGGACTATTGTTTCTTTCAAATCCAATTTTCCTGGACAAATATTTGCAGATCTAAATTTTACTAAGACAATTCAATCTTCATATATGTATGTATATATATGTAAGCTCTAACAAATTGTACAATGTGAAAGTTTAACCATTATCAGTTCTATTTTGAAGAGATGATTTAGTCTAATATAGTTCATTATGAGGATAAAAAATAGTTTATATTTATTTCTTCACTAATTTATTACAAAATTATGAGTAGGCTCTCTGAGATGGTACCAGTTTTCTTTCTTATCCAGAGCTAGGTGATTGAATTTTAAGTCTAATTCTTCTGTTGTTTGTGACTACTTTGTGCACTGTGTATAAAATACCTCCTCTGTTGCCAGAACACAGCAGGGTTGGGGCACTCTCAGGGCCACTGACTGAGCAGGGGAACTTTCTGCCTGGGCTCTCCACTGTTGGTCACTGCTAATACTCAGACACATTTCTTTCTGCATTCTTCTTATCCCATTTTATAGTGATCAAAACTGTAGCTCGGAGGAGTTAAGGAGCACAAGGGTGATTTGAACCCAGGTTTGTCTGCGTCTAAAGTCTACAGTTTAAACCACTGGGCTATACCATGTTTTGCCGTATTTGTGTATCCAGAAGACAGTTGCTCCCTGCCTGGGGCTGTGTGTGAGTGGGTCACAGTCACAGAATATCTAGTTCAGAGTCCCTAGATACACGCACACACAGAAAATTTGGACACAAAGACCCAGAGGAGAGAAGGGAAGAGTCTAGGGACTAACTCTTATTGAGTGGTGTAGCTGGGCAGACCCAGAGGTCCATTCCCTGGTGTTGGTCACCACCAGGTCAGCTCAGCTGCTATACAAGTTTCTACAAATCTTTTTCAGCTTACTGGGTGGCCCAATTGATGGAGGACCCGGGCAGTGAGAGGTACCCAAGACTGCAGATTTGTGGGTTCCAACCTCCTTTATTTCAGAGAAGTTGGGAGAAAATGCCTAATGATAAGGACTATTAAATCACTGGCCAGAAGTACCGGCGCTAGCCCATTGCCGCATGGTCAGCTTGGGTTCCTATGAGTCCCAGCAGGTCTAATTTCCCTATTAGAAAGGAGCTGAGAGGGACCTCCAGAATCCCTTCCCTATGTGTGAGAAGCTAAGCAGGGTACAGAGGAGAGGGCTGCTCCTTCAGTCTGTGAATCTCTATTGGCTTTTTGACCTTGACTGTGAATAATGCATGTAGATATCTCTGATTCTGACATGACCCCAAAGAAGACTTTTTCTTTGTGTTGTTATAACACATTTACTTTTCCTGACTTACATAAGGGAAGCTGGTTCAGTTTTCCTTTAAAGGGGTCATTTCATAACAACCATCGTTGTTACAAGCATGATAGTATGGGAATCACAAAGAGGTCTTGTTTTTGCTTTCCCTTCTTGAAAGCCCACATTCTTCATTCACATGAAGAAAGGAAGCCCAACAAAATAACTGCACACTTGACCTAATTAGAAAGGGAGAGAAGCTGGTCGGCTGGTGACAGGCTATGATGGCTTTTCTCCATGTGGAATTCTAGGGCGTCTGTGTTGGCAGCACTGACCCTCAACCTCACTGTCCTGGCGGCCCTTGCACAGTGACAAATGATCATGGCTATAAACCTAATGGGAGAGGACTTTAAAAACTTTACATCTCAGATATTTTCCACCAATACTAGGAAAGGAATTCTGTTATGAGACAAGGGATTATAGCCAGATGATTTTTAGGAAAACCTGTAGGGTCAGCTGGAGGGTTGCTGCTGTTGGTACCATCCCTCTGGCTCCCAGGGGTCTGGGCCAGGGGCCCACAGATGTGCTGGGTTAATCATAAACTGGTGACTTTGCTATTTGTTGCTGGAGACAATCCTTGTTGGTTTTTAATATTCTATCCAAATGAGACTCAAGTCCAAGGATCCAGTCCTGATAAAGTGTTTTTAGCAGGTTGGGCAAAAGCAAGCCTGGTGTCTTTGCCAGTGTATATTTTTCATTGTCCTTGTGGCTCCCTCCTTGGCTTCGCTTCTCAGGTGGCCGGTGAGGGACTTGCTCTATGTCTGGCAGCCTCTGCCAATCTTGGAGACTCTGGCCTCCATTGGCAGCAGAGATGCCGACAAAGCGTGACATTGCTGACCTGCCAATGAGTATTCCTTTTTTTGGTCCGTTATCGACAGACCTATTAGGCTTTGAGAGACAGTTTCCAAAACCCACCCACAACTCCAAACAGCTTTCAGCAGAAACAGTTGGTCTGCGTTCTTCTCACAGATAGATTTGGGTGGAGAAAGAAGAAATTGCTGTTGCAGCTCCCAAAAGCATTTTGTAAAAAGACTATTTATTCTAGGTGCAGTCTATTTTGCCCGACACCTCTCAGACAGTCAATAATTCCAGTTTGTTTATGATTATCCTTGCTCCCTCCCCCTCCATCTGCCGCCAGAGTTTGCGCCTCTCGCAGACGCCCTACGGAACATGGGAGCACCTGTCTCTCTAATGACCAGCCGTGGCAATCTCGGCTGTTCAATATGGCTAGATGAAGAAAACATTTAATTCCTGCTATATGGGGCACTCCAAAGCCAGATTTGACAACTGTTCCATTGAAAACTAGTATTTCACAATTTCCTTAGATAACAAAAAGAAACAGTTTTTACTCCCGGAGGAATGTATTTACAAGATAGGAAGTTGATAACTAGGCCACTAGAATGACAAATGGTTCTGAAATACACCATGTATTGACTTTGATGAACGTGTGCCGCCTTCTGTGAGATGGAATTCTTCCAGAGTGCCTTGTTCTTAGCCTGAAGGGCCTGAAAAAGTCTCAGAGAGAAGCAAAAGCCCATGTCCTGTTTTCCGGGGTCTTCTTGAAGTCTGCAGCGAGAGAGCTTTTGCTTGAGGGCCTCTGGGGCAGGCAGGAGTGACAGGTGCGAGCTCTGAGGGAGGGAGATCCCAGAGGCTGGAGGAGGGAGAGTTTGATCAGAAGAAGCTTCTTACGAAGGTGTGGTGCCTGGGTGCACATAGGATGGTGAAGTATGGGAAGGGCCTTGGTAGGTGGGGAGTGGGGCGGACAGAGACAGCCGAGTACTTTCTGCAGCGACAGTGCAGAGTGATTCCCTGGGGAGTGGGTGGAGGAGGCTGCTGTGGCCATGGAGAGCGATGTGATCTTGGGGCTGCAGTCTTTGGACCTTGGTGGAGATACAGCAGTGGTCATGTGTGGTAAGCAGGGGGATTTGTGGCTTGTGCCTCTGCCCTATGGCTGTGGAGCGAGGGGTCCCAGGACTCATAACAGCAGGGAGGACCATGGTAGAGGCTCATCCCGTGCCAGGCGCTGGGTCCAAAACCTGGGGATGTTTCAGTGAAGAATCACGAAGACTGACAGCATGTCGGGAGTCAGGGACAGGGAGGTGGCCAGGCTCCTCAGGGCCCTGTGGAGGAGGGTTCTTGTTCTCATTCTGGGGGTTTATTTTCCTTCCTGCTTCTCTTTCTGCATGAGCTGTGATGGGAGGGAGGGAAGGCTGAGAGTCAGTGAATTTCACCCCGTGAAATGGCAGACATCCTCAGAGACCAGTCCTCAGATCGTGCAGTGATTCTCAAAAAATGCACCCCCAACCACCACTTTGCTTTAATTCTCCACCGCTTTGGGCTTTTCTGAATAATGGATTTGTGGAGCAAGTGCCTGCCCTGGATTTCATAGATAATTAGTAGGTCAGGTACCAGAAAAGACGGTTTCTTGGGGTCCCTTTAGGTCCTGCACCTGCCAGTATTGTCCTCTCCTGGCACCACTGTGTGAAAAACTTGCCTCGCTCCGACTTGCTTCTTAGTTCAAGATAATTTTATCTACCCCCCCATCCCTACCTCACCCTTCTCAACAATCTTTAGTCAGCGCACAGCGTGGTGGAGCGAATGCCTACAGATCTGGACTGGGAACTCCCTGGGGAGAGGAGGATTTCGTGGCCTGTTCCCCTCTGCAGAGCACATTTAACTTAAGAAGGAAGTGGATTAAGTAAATTTTGTTATGAGATTTTTACAACATCTCTTGAGCTGTTATAATACCAGGCTTACGCATTTCTGCCCTAAACCCTGCTCAAGTCATTTCTAAGGCTCAAGGTGACTTAGCTATGATGAGATGCTTTTATTTCTGACACCTCCACCTTGCAAGAGGACTGAGAAGGGTGGCAGGGATTGTGGGAGGGGACAGCGTGGCCGTCAGAGGCAGTACAAGGCTTGTTTTGAGCTCTGGCCTCTCAGCCCCCCCAACAGTGAAACAGATCAGTAATCCCTGCTTTACCCTTTCCATGGGAGGCAAGTTCATGAGAAGCTTGGAAAGGGAAAAATGTGAACATGTTGTTAGGTGTAAGAGTCTTGTGGGTGGCTCTTGGCTCTTGCTTTTAGCCTGTGGTTGTTATTTCACTTAACAGGCAGAAACTCGAGCAGGTTGTGTACTGCTCAGAGGTGCTCTGCTGAGGAGGCTATTTGGGGCTGAAACTCGGTTTTCACTTTGGGACTGTGTGCCTTTGGGACTGTGTGCCAGTGTGCCTTTGGGACTGTGTCTAGTTAGGGAGGCACATTTTCTGGTTCAGATAAAAGCATAGGAGGGTGGTGACAAGGGCTAGGAACCCGCAGGGTAGTCTCTGATAGAGCCTGGTCCTCAGAAGTCCACAACTTGTGAATCCCAAGAAAGTGAATCGTGACTTAACACCATGTATTCTGACTTCTTGTTTGTTATTGTCCTAAACTCTACCCCATCCCTGGTTCCCAGGGCTCCTCCTCTGATGGTTTTTCATCATTGCATTCTCTCAGAGTTGGTGGCCTCTGCCTCTGAGTCCTGACAGATCAAGATCAACTCCTCTGACTCATTAACTACCCACAACTGACCTGCGCACAGAGAGCTTTCTCCACCTTTGAGCTTCATTTCCCCCTATTGTGAGGCCTGGTCCTGACGCCAAATGTTCTGTCCTTGAGAGAGTGGGTTTCATGCGTCTGCTCTCAACTGTGGTCCCTAAGTTTGCATCTCTAGCCCTGAGTACAACAAGAGATCTGGTCTTGGAAATCTTTCATCCACGGTCTTCTCTCTCTCTCCCCCTTTGTTTGCCTTTCCCCCAAATGGTTGAGTAGGCAGAGCCTGGAGTGGCTGCCTCCACCTTTGAAAGGCTTGAGTGGGTCGTAATGTCCAGTGTGCCTGTACTTATAAGAAATGCTTTGGGGCTGACTCTGTTGCCTCTAGCCCACAGCAAAGACCACTCCTCTTAGGCAGTCTGCCTAACTCCCTAAATAGTTCATGGGGAGAGGTGCAAATCCCCAGTTAGCAATTCAGAAACTTCCTTTTGCTTTTTTTTTTTTTGAGACAGAGCCTCAAGCTGTCACCCTGGGTAGAGTGCTGTGCCATCACAGCAACCTTCAACTCCTGGGCTTAAGCGATTCTTTTGCCTCAGCCTCCCAAGTGGCTGGGAAGACAGGTGCCCGCCACAACACCCAGCTATTTTTTGGTTGTATTTGTCATTGTTGTTTGTCAGGCCTGGGCTGGATTCAAACTCGCCAAATCTGGTGTATGCGGCTGGCACCTTTGCCACTTGAACTACAAACGCTGAGCCTCCCTTTTGCTTTTTATGCCTGAATTCCTCCCAGTGACTTCACAGGGGCA
Organism: Perodicticus potto; assembly: GCA_963574655.1. NCBI lineage: Eukaryota > Metazoa > Chordata > Mammalia > Primates > Lorisidae > Perodicticus > Perodicticus potto. The sequence continues at coordinate 6,156 of CAUYRH010063818.1, read as the reverse complement.
AGAAGAACGTGGTTAAAGATGGGGTTTGGGGTTCAAAACTGAGTGTCTCAGCCATTTGACTCTCTGAGGACTCCCCACCCATCCCCTACCAGATCAGTCTGTCTAAAACCATTCTCCAGAGTCGGCCCAATACTAGCTTCCAGCTGCACCAAGGGCCTGGGTGAGGTCAGAGGCCAAGGAGAAGGGAAGGAGAAAACCAAGGACACAGAAGTTTCACAGCAGCTTTTTAGATGCTAATAGAACAAAAAGAAAATTAACCCAGATTCATTCTCTGATCACTGATCTTATTAGAGCCTGATTGCGTAATCTAGTTCAGTTTACATACTCTCTTAACCTATTTTTTAAATTGGTGATAATAGGCCTTAAGAGCCTCATGTTGGACTCATACATCTGGCTGCAGTGAGAGGGTTGAGCCAGTTTATTATAAGCATAAATCTGGGAGAATCAGAGGTCTCTGCACCAGGAGAGGTTATTGCTAGCAGTTGTTGCTTTGTGTTACAGGATTTGTAATCAGGATTGATCAACATTTCAATAAATGGTCACTAAATTACTGGGTGCCACTGCTGTGATAGAATCACTGGTTTTGGGTTCTCCAGGGTAGTTACTTTAGCTTCTATGGGGCTGCCAAAGCTAGCTAGAGAAAGTTAGGAAGGGAAAACTTAATTTTTTTCATAGAATAATTTGAGTAGCAAATTTAGTGCATTGGTCTGCTCCTGCAGCCTAGGGTTCCAGGTCCTGCCTTCCGGGCTCTCACTGCTGCAGGGGGCAAGAGGCCTGAGGCCTCAAAAGTGACCTGCATGAGTTCACATTGGAGCAATAGAAACAACAGGTGGGGCCATGACAGGGCACTGCCATGGCCTCCAGGCTGGGGGCTTTGTGGTCAGAGAAGCTTCTCCTCTATCCTCACAGTGCCCCTGGTGGCCAGGAGAATTTATTACAGCATTTTCCCAAGACCCTCTGGAAGCCTAAGAAAGAGGCTGAAGTTCATCTCTGAAGTTCAGCTGTTGGCGATGATCTACCACTGTTATTTCCAATGGCTAGTGTTGCTGCTTTGGGAGAAAACTTTAGACATTTAGCGTAGACCTAAATGTCTATTCAGTTTCTCTTTGCTTTCTTGGTGAAAACAGAAGAGCTCTTTAGACGTTGGCAATGTGCTTTTGCAATACCGGTTTTCTGTCTACTTTGGTTCTTGTGTTCATTTAGCTTGGAATTGGTGTTTCATTTGGACACGGTTAGCAGTTTGTCTGGCTTTTGGAGCCAGAAAATATTTTTTTCTGCCTACAAAAAATTGTTACTATATCTGGAAAGCAGATATATCCAGATTCAGCAGACAGACTGATTTTTATGATTCAGATATTAGGTGCTTTTTATTTTTTGGCTTTGTAAGTTTTAAATTTTCCTTTAGAAGACAAATACAAGTAACTTTCTGCCTATGTCTGTTTGAGAGAAGGACAAAGCCATGAAGTTTCATGAACTTTCATTTATAATCTCCAATGGACTAAAAAATAGAGAAAAAGAGAATCATGCACATACTTATGTGCTGGCTAACTGATGTGCTTTTCAGAATGATGTATGTATGGTATGCTTTTGAATCCATGATTTGTACAGCTCCAGTCCTTTGAAACAAGGAGTGACAAGGCAGACCTCTAGCACAAAGCCTCATTGTGTTTCAAGGATAATGGGGTTGTCGCAACCGAGTGGAGCCCTTAATGTTAATTTTCTTTGCTTTATTTTTTGAGGCATTAAAAAACTTGTTTTGCCTACTGTATTAGCATTCATTTCAAGGCCTTGAAAACTAATCCTTCTTTGAAAGGAGAGTTTTAAATTTGAAATATGAGGGCTGTATAGTGGTGCCTTAAAATCATTAACTGTCCCTTCAATATTAATTGCAGGTACATCCATCATGGGGAACTTGTTTGTCATTAACGTGAGGGGGATGCAAAAGCCAAAACTCCTGGAACCCCTGCAGGGGGGATATTGTCACTCAAAACTTTGTTCTGGAATCGATCTGACCTCAAAAATGGGCTGTACCTATTGACAAAATGACAGTTCGTAGTTTTAAGAGAGCTGATGAGTGGCAGTTTTAGCAAATGGAATGGAAGTTGGTTTGTGGGTGAATCTGCCAGGCAGCTCTGGCCCAGCAAAGTTTCTATGAATGAATCTGGTAAGCCTGAGGAGTCAAAGGGCAGGGCAACTTGGAATCCTATTTAATTTCACCATTCTTCCAAGGATTATTTATTTGCAATTCAGCCCACTTGCTATAGATTTGGCCAGCTTTGGGAAATTGGTGTTTGTGTTCATTTGGGTCTCTAGCTAAAGGAACATTAATCCACATGTATACTATACATGGATTTTTACATTTTTACATAGCACTCCCGCCCCCAGCTTCTGTGGCTTGCTTCTTATGTGCTTATTGACTTATGTACTATTGATTCCCTGCTGGGGCTAGTGGCTTTCCCCTTTTACTCTTATTCAGCTATTTTGCCTGTTAAATAATAATATGGGTCTAAAACATTTTCCGATAAAGGCGAAGCTTGAGGATCATCCAGATGGAAGGGAAGCTAGATCCGCAGAAGACCCTCAGGGTATTTTCACTGAAAGGGCTTTGCCTGCACTCCAGAGCAATTCCCTTACCCTGGAAACCTTTCTGCTTATGGCAGGATGGGCCGGCATCAAGTATCTCTTTTTAAAATTGGATTTTTGTTTCTTACATAAGCAACCCTGGTTCTTTGCAAAATGTCATATTCCTGGGAGGTCAGATCTGAGTCCTCATTCCTGAAAATCAGCCTAATGCCATTGCTAGTAGAATTTCCTCCAGCTCCCAGCCCATCTCTCTGATGGGCCGAGTAATTTTCTATGGCACTGTGGGCTGGGTTTGGGGATATCCAATTCACTTTACCCTTCAATAAATTCAATCCACTAAACACCTATTGAGTGCTGGCTCTGTAATATTACCATGGAAACCCAAGTGGAATCTTTAAAATACTCGGAGGAAATTGTTCAGCGTTCCCACATCCTATCCACACTGCAGTGAGCAGGAAAGGTGCATCTTAGTCCAACTCATGCTTGCGCATGTGCTTGCATTCAACCCAAATAGTAACAAGGGGTAACAGATGGAGGAATATTTGTAAGCCAATACTGTGGTTTTCTGTCCTGGGTGGTGTAGTACTGTGCTCCCAGGAAAGAAGAGTGAGGAGCCAGAGCTTTGATTTCTATGGGAGCAAAGAGATGAATTAGTTTGGCTACAGCTGCCTGTGCTTGCTGGTGTCATCACCCACACATTCTGCACCAGGGCAGGACCTACAAAGGGATGTCTTGGTGCCTAGTGACAGCCTTGTGTGCAGCACTTTGCTACACAGAGGTTGCCATGTGCTTGGGAAGATCAAAGCGCCGGTGATGTGAAGCACTCATTACACAGTGGGAACTGGGCTCATCCCTGTCACAGGGCTAGAAACCACAGAATCACAGACCTGTCTGAGGTCTTAGAGGAAACTGATGATTCCATACTGTTTGTTCTAAAGTAAAAAAGTAGTTCCAACTGTGCTTGGAAAGATTCCAACTTAGATAAGGGGAAGATGCAGCTTTGACCTTTAAGATCATTGTAATGGTTATAAATCTTTGGGTTGTAAGTGACTTCTTCCCTGCCCTCCCCACACCAAAGTCATGAAGGAAATTTGCTGGTTCAGTTACTGGAAAAGTCCAGATCTAAGTTCTAGTGAGGATTGACCCAGGGACTGAATGATGTCACTAAGGACATACTTTGTCCTGGATGGGTCCACACTGGCTGCCAGCCATACCTATGGCTCTATACTTCTCCTCTGTGTCCAGCAGGAGGTACGAGTGTCTTTGTTTCTACTTTCCTGGCAATTCCCGAGATTCACCCTGATTGGATTGGCTTGGGGCATGTGACTACTCCAGAGCTATTCACCGGTGGACAAAAGAGTGTTCAGAAGCTGTTCTTGGGGTGCAGACAAGCTTTTGGAGAACCAAATGGAAATGACCTATGAGAGGGGTTAGATTCAGGAGGGCAAACAACAAATATTCATCGCAATTTCACAAAGGACATGACTGAGTGTACCCATAGCTTTGCCTGCTAGTATCTGTTTAGAGATAATTATAATAATAATAACTTAGATTCTTAAATGTCAGCAGCTACTATTTATTTGAGAATTTACTGTTAGATTTCAAAGAAGACAGAATGATAATCACGTCAAGTGAATTGCATTATTTAGTCTATACATGAATCACTGAGATCATTATCATCTGTCATCATCAATCTTTTCGTAGAGGTAGAGAACCCAAGGTACAGAGCAGTGAGGTGATTTGCCCACATCATAAAGGCAGTAAATGGTGGAGCCAGCATTTGAACCTGAGGTCTGTTATTCCAGAGAGTATACACTTGAACGTACCATACCAGAGCCAATATGTTATACAAATTGCAGGGTAAGGATTTTCCACCAGGAGAGGATTTGAATCTTTTTATGGACCCTCTGTTTTTTCTTCTAGAAGAGTGCTCTCCAAATTCCCAGGTTCCAGGCCTATTTTTGCCTTCCCCGACTCTTAGCCACTTCACTTATAAAATAAGAGCTTATATTACGTGGTCTCTCAGATATTTTCCACCTCAGACAGCTCAGGGCTCCCTGGGTCTGAGCTGCACTTGGATTTTTGTTTTTGCTCCGAAAGGCAGGAGAGATTATTTTTTTTCTCCTGGTATACTTCTTGGGAGAGATGATTCTTTTAATAGGCTCTTGTTTTTAACCTGAAATGAAAGAAATATTCAAATATTTTCTTTGCTAATCTAAAAGCAACAAACAAATCATGTCTAAGGATGGCTTTCTGGTGGGATGATGGAAAATCTGCCAGAGATATGTCACTCGTCAGCCTATGAACTTTGATCTCCGCCACGCATGCTCTTGTCACTTAGGCAGGTGCTCTGCCTGGACGCTCCCACCCAGGTGTGCACATTGTGCCTTTGGGGACACTGCAGAGCCCACAATTCATAGGATCAGATAGAAGCATTAACCCCTCAGGCCCCCTTGATCCCCAGAGGAGGAAAGTTTAATTTCAGTAGCTTGCTATGTTTTTTGCCATCATGGCATCCTTTCCACCTTGCTGTCTCCTTGGAGCTACACCTCTGGGGACTCAGGGGCTCTCTTCATCCAGGTATGACAGGTGCCCCCGTATGTTAGACTATTGCTCTGTATGTGCCAACTTTGTAATACTGCTAAAAATATGCCCAGTGATGGTTACTTCTGAAATTTCACTTCCTCCATTGTATAGGTGTCTCTGTCACCAACCTAGAAAATAGCTTTTGTTTCCTTATATATCATCTCCCTTTTAATTTGTGGGACATCGATTTTTCTTCTCTCTGTGTACATCTGTCTTGACGCTGTGAGTGGCTGGACTCAGCTGCTGTCTGTGATATAATCAGGGATTGGGGATGTTGGAGATGATACTTTTGGTGGTGGTTGGGGGTGCCTTGCCCCAATGCCTGTCTGCTCAGCACATTCCACAGGGCAGCTCTCTTTGTTCTTCACATCATGAGGGCCGACCATCAGGATGACGGACTATGTCAATGTTCTAGTCAGTGAGCTGCTTTGTCAACACACGGACCTGCCAAAGGTAGGAGGGTGCAGGTGTCCACATCCCTGATGCAGTGACCCTATGCAAGAAGGTCATGTGGGCAAGATGCCATGTTCATGTTTCCCTTCCGTAGGGTCCAGAAGCAGAAGTTTGTGCATTGTGGTCCGTCATGATGTGGGGCTGCTAGTCCTGGGGAGGTGATGGCTCTTGAGGAGGAAGAGTGGCAGGGTCTTCCAAAGATGGCAGAAACCAACTCTGGGTTATGAAGTGTGGCACTGAATGTCTTCTGAGAAATAGAAATATCTCCTAAACCATATCTTGTGTACCCTCGGTCTTGTGTACTGAGGGCTGGTGGAGAGAAGTCATACTGACTCCTTGGGCCATCCCAAATCAGCTTCTTTTTTTTTTTTTTTAATTTTTATTATATCATACTTGTGTACATTGGTGCAATCATGGGGCACAATGTGCTGACTTCATATACAATCTGAAATATTTTCATTGAACTATTTAACATAGCCTTCATGGCCTTTTAATCACTATATGAAGACATTTATATTCTACATTTAGTAATTT
>CAUYRH010063817.1:0-11269 GCA_963574655.1 Perodicticus potto | reverse complement strand
GCACTCTACCCAGGGCAACAGCTTGAGGCTCTGTCTCAAGAAAGAAAAGAAAAAAGTTTGAGGTTGCTGTGAGCTATGATGCCATGGCACTCTACCCAGGGCAACAGTCAGACTCAAGTCTCAAAAAATAAAAATAAAATTCCAGTAACATTAATCATTTAGCTAGCTATTGCTAAGAGGAAGAACAAATTCTGTTTATCAGGCCAGCCTCCCAAGTAGCTGGGACCACAGGCGCCCGCCACAACGCCCGGCCATTTTTTGGTCATCGCAATAATTTTATACCAATTCCTCGTAAGCTGATAGCAAGCAAGGATAAACGGCTGTCTTAGCTATAAGAGGATAAATTGGTGTTTTAGTTTGAAGAATTTTAAAACAAGCCAAGAAATTGTATAAAATTTAAATTTTATGACCATTTTTGCACCTTTTTACACTAAACGCAATGGAAATGTTCATATTCATGTTTCCTCCAAAGGAAAAACTTCTGATTCATCACTATGTTGCACAGTATAATAAAAATATGAATTCGGGTACTCAGTCAAGTTTTTAAAGGATGCAAATAACAAGACACGATTTTACTTCCAAAATCTGAAGTCATCAACATGATTTTGTAGTACTGTATCTCAGGATGTACCTAAATATTCATTATTACTCTGAAGATAGCCCCCTAGTCAGATTTTCTAAAAAGCCTCTGCCCCACCACAACTTCCTGAGATCTGTGAAGAAACTAAAGTCTTGTGATCAGACTCCACATAGTACTGGCAGTTTTGTAATCATAGGAAAAAGTGGTGACTGATTCTATGTGTCAATTAGTTGTAGTCTGCTGATCTGATTAGAAGCCTTGACAAATGCTTGGTGGCGATTGCAAATAACTGCCAAGCATATAGGGATGATACAGTAGCCCACCGTTTTGGGATCAGCTCTTGTACAAGAGTAAAGGAACAAAAACATCTGTAAGTAAGGTATCAGAAAAATAATTGTCCACAACCAAAATGGCAAGGAGAGTAACCGAGCTTTCAAAGAGTGTGTCCATGTGGTTCCTTCAAGGGGCTCCTCAGGGTGTTGTTGAATGTGTTCCAAGGCCAGCCTGTTGTAAGTCTCATTGATTTCAAATACGTAGTAAAATGCTGCTGCACTCGCTAAAAGATACAATCCCACTCCAATCCATCCCATCCGCTGACGGAAGTTCATCATTCTCCATGCTCTGTGCCTTCGAGTTTAAAAAAAATACAGTTAGGGTTTAATAATACTATTATAGCATTTATTCCAAATTGTACTTCCTTTATTTCCAAGAGTTCTAAAACATCCCAGTAACACATTAAAGATTTAAAACAATTAAATCACATTTATTAAAAAATGTAAACAACTTACAGGTTGTTATTTTGTGTAGGTTATGAGCCAATAAAAAACACCATTTTCTGCATGTACCGAGTTTTGCTTTTCACGTGAATCCCGCAAAATAAATAGATCATTACGTCCTATCTAAAATGGTTTACCTTCCGTTTCAAAACTGGAATTAAACTAGTTCCCTATGGGACATTTCCTCCTACCGCTGAAATCCTCTGTCTTCAGACGGGAACACTGGGTTCTCAAAGTCAAGCCAACGTTGGAGCCCCCAAGTTAAGACAGTAACTCTTAAACACTTACAATGGTCCCGAAAATCTTCCTGTTCCCACAGCAAGCGTTAAAGAGTCACTCAGTTCTGAATAATCGGGTGGCTTTGGCATTTCACAGAAAGCACCATGCAAGAAATCCCCTGGGTCACCCGGCTTGGACAGAGGTGAACGCCGCCAGCCTGGAGCGCAAGCTAACTGTGATTAAGTACAGCGTGACTGCAGCCGGTCACGCGCCGGCCCAGCCCCAGTCGCCGCTGCCGAAGCCCCACTCGGGGCGCCCGGCCCGGCCAGGAGACTCCTGAGCCACCAGGGCCTCCCCGGCAGCCGGCCCCGCCCCCTGCCGTGCTGCAGCGCTGGCGCGGGCGACCAGTGCTCTGCAAGCGGAGCCAGGCCCTGGCTTCACCGCCCTGCGGCGCTGAGAGCGGGCGCCCGGCAGGGTCCGCCAGCCGAGCCTTCCGGCAGATCTGAGAAGGTCCTGGGTCTCACCTTCCTGTCCCGGGTGGCCAACCCGCCCGCGGCCCCGGATGCCGCCGCAGTCGGGGCTTCCGGCTGCGCCCGGAAGCGTGCGCGTCCCTTCCCGACAGCCCCGCCTCCTCGTGCCGTCAGGGCGTTTCCGGCCGCCGCGCCGCCGAAGCAAGTCCGAACGCTCTCCAGCTGGGGCTCAGGTGGGGTTTTGTTTTTTTGACACGGTGGAAGCCAGGCCTTTCAGGTGGGCTGCTATCTGGGCCTGGCCACCATATCGCTCCTCAGCCTTGCCACCTGGTACTCCGCTCGCGATCCTCATAGCCCCATCACTGCGGAGAGCACCGCAGGGACGACGCAATAGAGCGTCAGTCGCTTTGGCCCACTGAGTGTCCAACCAAGCCGAGCGGAGCCGGCCTGGCACCTCGGCCGCCCGCAGACGGACTCAGGCACTGAGCACTAGCTAACGGTGAGGGGAGCGGGCCCCGCGAGCGGCCCTGCAGGCCCCATGTGCGCTGGGACTCCCGCCGTGGGGGAGGGGGAGGTGGCCGATTGCCGCAGAGCGCTGCATTGTGGCGGGCCCGGTGGGCCTGGCGGAGGGGGGCGGTGGGCTACACGGGCGCCTTGAACATTGGCACTTGAACATTGGCACTTTTAACCTGACCGTTCTGACCTGCAGGCTGCTGGACTCGGCACGTTACGAGACACACCGGGGTACCGCCGAGGATTGTTCTGAATTGCGGTGGGGCATCTGTGTCCCAAACCAATTAGAACTTAGAATCTATTATTTCAGGCGCCATGACATTAAGACTCTTAGAAGATTGGTGCAGGGGAATGGATATGAACCCGCGAAAAGCGCTGTTGATTGCTGGCATCCCCCAGACCTGCAGTGTGGCCGAAATCGAGGAGGCTGTGCGGGCTGGTTTAACTCCTTTAGGGGAGTACAAACTGCTTGGGAGGATGTTCAGAAGGGATGAGAACAGGAATGTAGCCTTAGTAGGGCTGACTGAAGAGACTGTTCATTCTCTGGTCCCTAAAGAGATACCAGGGAAAGGGGGTATGTGGAGAGTGATCTTTAAGCCCCCTGAACCAGATAATGAATTTCTAAGCAGATTAAATGAATTTTTAGAGGCAGAGGGCATTACAGTGGGTGAGATGACCAGAGCTCTAGGGTATGAAAATGACCCTTTTGATCGAGACCAGGACATGATCCCAGAAATTGGGGCCCCTGTGTTGACACAGGCATTAGAAGAGGTGCTTCAGCCTGCCCTGCAATACCTGAACTATAAAAAGCTGAGAGTATTCTCAGGTAGGGATCCTCCAGAACCAGAAGAGGAAGAATTTGGACGCTGGATGTTTCATACTACTCAAATGATGAAGGCATGGCAGGTTTCAGATGCAGAGAAAAGAAGGCGGTTGCTAGAGAGCCTTAGAGGCCCAGCATTAGATGTTATTCGTGTCCTCAAAATCAACAATCCCTTAATTACAGTCCTTGAATGCTTGCAGGCTCTTGAGCAAGTATTTGGGGTTATAGACAATCCTAGGGAATTGCAGGTCAAATATCTAACCACTTACCAGAAGGATGAAGAAAAATTGTCTGCTTACATACTAAGACTAGAACCCTTGTTACAGAAGCTGGTGCAGAGAGGAACAATTGAGAAAGACCTTATGAATCAGGCTCGATTAGACCAAGTCATTGCTGGGGCAGTCTACAGAACAGTTAGAAGACAGCTTGATTTGCCACAGGATGGCCCAGCCCCTGGCTTTTTGCAGTTACTGGCACTGGTAAAGGATTTGGAGGCAGCTGAGGACGAGGACAAGGCCCTCCAAGCAGGACTAGAAAGGCGTATCACCTGAATCTCAGGAAACTGGGAAGGGATGTCTGCCAACGAGTAGAGCATGAAAGTAGAAAAGTCTATACACTCCCGTGATAGACATTAACCTAAACCTACCCGTGCTGCTGCCAAGTGACTAATTTTTGTGCAGTTTTCAGTATGTACTCTTGTCATTTCTGTGCCTATTTAATGTCTCCTAAATGTGATTTACTAGGAAAGATGTAGTTCTGCACTTATTTATCTATTTAAAACTGCTGTTTGTTTAATCTGTGAATTTTTTTTTTTTAAAGAGACAGAGTCTCACATTATCACCTTCGGTAGAGTGCCGTGGTATCACACAGCTCACAGCAATCTCCAACTCTTGGGCCTAGGTGATTCTCTTGCCTCAGCCTCCCGAGTAGCTGGGACTACAGGCACCCGCCACAACACCCGGCTATTTTTTTTGTTGCAGTTTGGCTGGGGCCGGGTTTGAACCCGCCACCCTCAGTATATGGGGCCAGCGCCTTACGGACTAAGCCACAGGCACCACCCTTATCTGTGAATTTTTTATCGTGCAATTTTTTTGTTTGTTTTATCATGCCATATTGTACAAAAGGTTTGTCACTACATATGAGTACTGCAAAAGACAGGGAAGGCTTAAGCACACATGCTGACCAGATCTCATGGAGATGTCACCTGGTTTGATAATAGGTGCAAGTGTATCGTGTCTCAGGTGATGGTGTTATGTCAATAGTTCTTAGGTGTATATTGCCCTACATTTATGATGATCATGAGCAGTGGTTAAGATAATTAATTTTTGTATGAATCAGAAGTGTATTTGTTCTGTGCAATCCAAAGACAGAATTGAATTCTGAGGTTATGTTTGCAATGGCTTGTCTATAACCCCAGATTTGTGATATGTGTCATTAAAAGTATCTAGTTCGGAATATCATTTTTATGCTTGTAAAATTATAAAATAAAGGAATGCTAAAAAAAAGAGACGACTTCTTCTGTTTTGTTTATATTATAGTTATAAAAAAGACTTAATTTGAACAAAAGTTCCCAAAGCAGGAATCTGAAAATACCTGAATTTATATAGACTTAGTTCCTTGGATTCTTTGTTCTTGGTATGGAGAGGATAGGAGATCTCTTTCTACATGAGACTCTTTTTTTTTTTTTTTTTTTTTTTGTAGCGACAGTCTGACTTTCTCGCCTCTTATAGAGTGCTGTGGCGTCACGCAGCTCACAGCAACCTCCAACTCCTGGGCTTAGGCAATTCTCTTGCCTCAGCCTCCCAAGAAGCTGGGACTACAGGCGCCGGCCACAACGCCCGGCTATTTTTCTGTTTTGCAGTTCGGCCGAGGCCGGGCTTGAACCTGCCACCTTTGGTATATGGGGCCAGCGCCCTCTATGTGAGACTCTTAGAGGGACCTTTCATCAAAGCAGTAAAACAATGGAATGAAACAAATTACACAAACTAGCAAAAGGTCTAGACTCATCAGTATTGGATTTGGAGGGAGAAAGGAACATTGCATGGCAAACTAGACTTAAAAAGTTACCCCCATAGTGTGGCACCTGTGGCTCAAAGGAGTAGGGCGCCGGCCCCATACACCAGAAGTGATGGGTTCAAACCCAGCCCTGGCCAAAAACTGCAAAAAAAGTTACCGCCATGTGTTCTCATTTATTTAAAAGCCCTGCAGTACAGGAAAACTTGGTTTCATACTTGTGGAAATGGGTTCAGAAACTTAATTTTTTTTTTTTTTTTTTTTGATACAGAGCCTCAAGCTGTCACCCTGGATAGAGTGTGGTGGCATCACAGCTCACAGCAACCTCCAATTCCTGGGCTTAAGCGAGTCTCTTGCCTCTGCCTCCCAAGTAGCTGGAACTACAGGCGCCCACCACAACACCTGGCCATTTTTTGGTTGTAGCGGTCCTTGTTGTTTGGCGGGCCCGGGCCGGATTCGAACCCACCAGCTCAGGTGTACATGGCTGGCGCCTTAGCCAGTTGAGCCACAGGCGCTGAGCCAAACTTTAAAACTTGCCAAGGTGAAACAACTAATAAATGGCTGGACCGGGATTCTATCTGTCTTACTGCAAGGCCTATATTCTTTCCAAGAAAGTAGCAATGATGAGGGTATCTATACCAAACAGTCACCTAAGGGAAGCAAGGCCAGCATGGGCCACATTTTGTACATGTGCATTGGCGTGTAGTACTGATGACCTCAAGCAATAGGATTAAGAGAGCCAACTCAATGCACAGTCAAATCCACATATGACTTGGCTCCCCCAAATTTTTATTAGCCTACTGTTGATTGGAGCCCTTTACGAGTAATTTATTTTGTATGTTATATGTATTACTTTCAGAATATAAGCTAGAGAAATGGAAATGCTATTACGAAAATCATGGCCAGGTGTAGTGATTCACACCTGTAATCCTAGCACTCTGGGAGACCGAGGCAGATGGATTGGCTGAGCTCACAGGTTCTGAGAACAGCCTGAGCAAGAATGAGACCCCATCTCTTAAAAACAGCCATGCATTGTGGTGGGTGCCTGTAGTCCCAGCTACTGGGGAGGCTGAGTCAAGAGAATCACGTGACCCCAAGAGTTGGAGGGTGCTGTAAACGATGATGCCATAGCACTCTACCGAGGGTGACAAAATGAGACTGTCTCAAAAAAAGAAAAAAAATAGCAACAGTGGCTCATGTGTTTGATTCTAGGACTTTGGGAGGACAAGGCAGAAGGATTGCTTGAACCCAGGAGTGGGGGGTTGCAGTAAGCTATGATCATGTCACTGCTCTCCAGCCTGGGCAACAGCAAAACCCTGTCTCAAAAAAAAAAAATTACGAGGAAGAGAAAAAATGAGGTTTAGGCAATTAAGCTCACAAACTCATCCTAGAAAAGGTGCTACATACCCATTGCTGAATATCACTATAGTCACCTTTGAAGTACTCCCTTGGGAAGCTATGCACCGATGCCAGTGCCTAGTCCACCTTCAAAGCAATTTTGGAATGCTTTCTGGAATGGCCCTCAGGGCTGTCATTGTAGGAGGTCAGACAGTTAAGTTTGAGAACTCGCCCTAGAAAAAATGCTTTGAAGGGTGGACTTAGTCGCTGACATCAATGCATTCCCAAGGGGAGTACTTCAAAGGTGACCATGGTGATATTCAGCAGTGAGGTAGGTAGTAGCCCTTTTTCTAGGATGAGTTTGTGAACTTAATTGTCAGACCTGGTATATTTACAATTCATTAAGTGGCAGTGGATCACCATAAAGGTCTTCATCCTTGTTATTTTCACTTAGAAGAGGAGAAAGAGGAAGGTCTTGCTGCCTCCAAAGGGTGGCAGAGGCAGAAGAAAATTCAAATATAAGTGGACCTGTGCAGATCAAACCCATGTTTTCCTGGCTTGGCGCTAGTAGCACAGTGGTTATGGCACCAGCCACATAACACTGAGGCTGGTGGGTTCAAACCCAGCCTGTGCCTGCTAAACAACTGCAACAATAGCTGAGCATTGTGGCCTGTAGTCCCAGGTACTCAGGAGGCTGAGGCAAGAGAATCACTTAAGCCCCAGAGTTTGAGGTTGCTGTGAGCTGTGACGCCACCGCACTCTACCAAGGGTGACAAAGTGAGACTCTGTCCCCCACAAAAATAAAAAAGGGTTGGCTCCCATAGCACAGCAGTTACGGCAACAGTCACATACACCGAGGCTGGTGGGTTCGAACCCCGTGGGACCAGCTAAAACAACAATGACAACTGCAACAAAACAACAACAAAAAATAGCTGGGCATTGTGGTCGCGCCTCCCAGCTACTTGGGAGGCTGAGGCAAGAGGATAGCTTGAGCCCAAGAGTTTGAGGTTGCTGTGAACTGTGACACTACAGCACTCTACTGAGGGCAACAAAGTGAGACTCAGTCTCAAAAAGAAGGGTGGTACCTGTGGCTCAAAGGAGTGGGGCATCAGCCCCATATACTGGAGGTGGCAGGTTCAATCCTGGCCCCAACCAAAAACCGTAAAAAAAAAAAAAAAAAAGTGATGGCATGAAGAAAGTTTGAAAACTGCTGAAAGGTGTTATGAAGTCTTTAATAAAAGTACCCAAAAGATGGCTCAGCGCCCATAGTACAGTGGTTATAGTGCCAGCCTCATGCACCAAGGCTGGCGGGTTCGATCCTGGCCTGGGCCAGCTAAACAATGACAACTGCAACAAAAAAATAGCCAGGCATTGTGGCAGGCACCTGTAGTCCCAGCTACTTGGGAGGCTGAGGCAAGAGAATCGCTTAAGCCCAAGAGTTTGAGGTTGCTATGAGCTGTGAGGCCACAGCACTCTACCCAGGGCAACATAGTGAGACTTTGTTTCAAAAAAAAAAAAAAAAAGTACCCAAAAGAGGCTCAGTGCCTTTAGCTCAGCGGCTACCCAGCCACATACACCAGGGATGGCAATGGGTTTGAACCTGGCTAGGGTCTGCCAACAACAATGGCAACTACAACAGAAATATAACTGGGCATTGTGGTGGGTACCAGTAGTCCCCGCTACTTTGGAGGCTACTCCCAAGAGTTTGAGGTTGCTGTGAGCTGTGAAGGCCTGAAACTCTACCCAGGGTGACAGCTGGAGACTCTGTATCAAAAAAAAAAGGACCCAAAAGAATCAAATTTGGGATGCACGCTTTTAGTTTTAAATCCAAAAACCTAGCATGATGTTTCTATTGTTACTACATGTCATGATTTCATCCTTTATAAGTTAACATAGTTTTCCCACTGTAGAAAGCTAAATGTTGACTGAGTGCGGTGGCTGACACCTGTAATCCTAGCACCCACCCGAGGCGGGTAGATTGCCTGAGCTCAAGGGTTCGAGACCAGCCTGAGCCAGAGCAAGACCTGGTCTCTAAAAAAATAACCATGCGGCTCGGCGCCTGTGGCTCAACGGGCTAAGGTGCCAGCCACGTACACCTGAGCTGGCGGGTTCACATCCAGCCCGGGCCTGCCAAACAACAATGGTGGCTGCAACCAAAAAATGGCCGGGCGTTGTGGCGGGCGCCTATAGTCCCAGCTACTTGGGAGGCAGAGGCAGGAGATTCGCTTGAGCCCAGGAATTGGAGGTTGCTGTGAGCTGTGATGCCACTGCACTCTATCCAGGGTGACAGCTTGAGGCTCATGTCTCAAAAAAAAAAATAATAAAATAACCATGCGTTGTGGTGGCACCTGTAATCCCAGCTACTTGGGAGGCTGAGGCAAGAGAATCACTTGAGCCCAAGAATTTGAGGTTGCTGTGAGCTGTGACACTGTTGCAGGATGATGAGGCCGAATGGTGAGAAAGAGTACACAAATACCATGTTTATAAGAGGGAGGGCTTTATTTCAGTTGACAGAGCAAACAGCTTAGTTGAATTCAAAATGGCCATGCTCCCTGGTCTTTCTCTTTTCATCTCCAGTCAAAACAGTTCCAATCTACGGGTACCTTTCATATAGATCAGTTTATATCTAGCGGGAGAAGCTGTTCCAGCACCCACAGAACTACAGGATTTCACGGAAGTGGAAATTTCCAGGTCCTAGGCAGTTAAATCTATAAATTCCTAAGAGCTGAGTCACCATGGAAAGGACCCTGCAGGTGTATCCTTAGGGTCTCCTTGAGAAGACTTCTGTTCTACTAGACCTCACCCTTCCCAGGTATACTCTCTCAATGCCCTGGCACTCTACCAAGGGCAACAAAGTGAGACTCTGTCTCAAAAAGAAAAAAAAAGACTGAAAGAAAGCTAAATGTTAGGTGACATATGGACTCTGAAGAAGTTGGACTCTAAACATGTAATTTTTATCTTGTTTATATTTGTATATTTATTTAGCGTGTACAAAGCTCTGTGACACAGGCCACTCACTTGCAACCTCAGTAGTGGGAAGCAGTATTACCCGATTTGCTAGTAAGCAAATGTGTGTTCACCCAGAGATGATAATAAACACTGCATCTCTCTTGTATGTGAGGCACTGAGCTAAGGATTTAAGACTATCTAATAAGGGCGGCGCCTGTGGCTCAGTGGGTAGGGTGCCGGCCCCATATACCAAGGGTGGTGGGTTCAAACCCAGCCCCAGCCAACCTGCAACAAAAAAATAGCCAGGTGTTCTGGCAGGCGCCTGTATTCCCAGCTACTCAGGAGGCTGAGGCAAGAGAATCGCCTAAGCCTAGGAGTTGGACGTTGATGTGAGCTGTGACGCCACAGCACTCTACCAAGGGCGATAGAGTGAGACTCTGTCTCTAAAAAAAAAAAAAAAAAAAAAAAAAAAGACTATATAATTAAATTCTGAGTATTATTCCTGCCCTGGAGGTCTATCCAGGGTTAGTATAGATGACTGACATGGAACACCTGCCATTGGCCAGCTACTGAGCACCAGTAAGTCTTTTATTTCCCCCATCTTACAGATGAGGCTAAGGCGCAGAGAAGTTAAGTAGCTTGGCTAGAATTTCACAGCTAATGAATGGCAGCGTTACCAGATGAAAAGGGTCGGGCCGCCTGTCACTGTCAGGCAATATGCAGAGATGAGGATAGGTCTACCAAACTTTGTCAGAAGGCTTGAGATTCTAAAGAACAACAAGAGTAGCCTCTCCAGAACTGTTCTGTTCTTCTCTTCCCCAAGTTACAGTTTTATGCATTGTGGTTTACAGTAAATAATTACGTTAAATAATAAACAGCTCAGTGGGTGGTGCCCATAGTTAGAGCACTAGCCCCATGTGGCAGGGGTGGTGGGTTCAAATCCAGCCTGGGCCTGCTAAACTAAAATTAAAAAAAAAATAGCCAGGCGTTGTGGTGGGCGCTTATAGTCCCAGCTACTTGGGAGGCTGAGGCAAGAGAATAGCTTAATCCCAAGAGTTTGAGGTTGCTGTGAGCTGTGATGCCATAGCACTCTACCCAGGGCAACAAAGTGAGACTCTGTCTCAAAAAAAATTATGATAATAAACAGCACAACTCAGTGACAATCTATTATAACTGTTCTAAATTAAAAGTTAATTTCCTAATGGCTCATTAAATCAGTTACGGTTCCTTTGATGGCTCCTCTCCGTGAATATACAAAAATCACTGAAGTAACATGATCTAACACTTGAAGTGGGCAAATTGTATGGTGTTTGAATTGTAACTCAATAAAACTGTTTACAAAAATTTTTTAAAAAGCAATTTACTAAATTCTCCTAAAGCAAAGACCACATAACCCTTATTTTATTTTATTTATTTTTTTTATTTTATTTATGTGCTGAATTATAGTTATAGATTTACATATATTGAACCAGCCTTGAGATCCTGGGATAAAACCCACTTGGTCATGTTGTATAATTTGTTTGATGTGTTCCTGGATTCTGTTTGTTAGGATCTTGTTGAATATTTTTTATTTTATTTTATTTTATTT
>CAUYRH010063813.1:0-40296 GCA_963574655.1 Perodicticus potto | reverse complement strand
TTGAGTCCTGGTGACTAGTGTTTTCCCAATATTTCTTATATTGAACATAGCAGGTGCCTTCACATCATACCAATCTTTCTTAGAAAATGGATCAACCACTTTCTTCTTGGCTCCCTTTTTGCCGCCTTTCGTAAGGCGCTTATTCTTGCCGACCACCATGTTGATGCTCAGGGGGCCAAAAGGTAAATGGCAAACTCTCAATGCAGTGGTTCTCACATCTGTCAGCATCACCTGAAGGACTTGCATTTCTGCTTCAGGTCTAGGATGAGGCCTGAGAATGTGAATCCTCACAGATTCAAAGATGGTAATGCTAAGATGATACTGCTGCTTTCCTGGGAGCACACTTTGGGAATCACTGCTCTAACAGATGCGATGCATGAGTCCTGCTTGGACCTCATGGTTGGAATGCTTGCAATGGCACTTAAGAATATTGAACATTTCAGAAAAATTGAATAGTTATCCAGCTTGGTCAACATGTGGGTATGATATACAGCAGAGGCTCAAGAGTTTCCTAATGTGTGATCTAAACTTGCATTTGGTTTTAGAAACTTGCATATCTTTAAAAAGAAATAGTGGTGCTGGGCTCAGTGGCTCAGGCCTATAATCCTAGCACTCTGAGAGTCCGAGGTAGGTGGATTGCCTGAGCTAACAGGTTTGAGACCAGCCTGAGCAAGACCCAATCTCTAAAAATAGCTGGGTGTTGTGACAGGCGCCTTAGTCCCAGTTACCTGGGAGGCTGAGGCAAAAGAATTGCTTGAGCCCAAGAGTTAGAGGTTGCTGTGAGCTCTGATGCCACACACTCTACTGAGGGCGACAAAGTGAAACTCTATCTTGAAAAAAATAAAAAAATATACGAAGAAACAGTGTCCTGGTAAGATCATAAATGTGCATATCCTATGATCCTGCTGTATAAATACAAGTTTGAGCCTTAGAAAACCAATCTCAAGAATCCAAAAGGAGGTGTGTATAGGAAATTGCAACAAATTTTGTATCAGTTTAGAAAAAAAATAACAAAAGAAAAGATGTAAATATCCATAAATAAGAAAACAGATAGATAAAATATGGTGTAAGGAAGGCTGCATACAGTTAAACGTTGAATTGGATCTATATAAAACAACATGGGGGAAACTCAAAAACAAAGCTAAGTGGAGAAAATATTTAGATTTACACTCAGAAAACAATACTACACACTATTTGTGGCTGTATGGAATAAATATAAAGGTAAGAAATGATAGTTGCAAAAGAAGATATACAAATGGACAATAAGAACATGAAAAGAAGCTTACTATCAATTGTCATTACCAATTCAAAGCCACAATGATATACCACTTTACACTAGGATGGCTATTAAAAAGGCAGAGGTGTGGCATAGAAAAGAACAAGCATAAATGAGGTTGTGGAAGAAGTGAAACCTTCATACTACTAATGGGAATTTAAATGGTTCAACTGCTATGGAAAAGAGTTTGGCAGTTCCTCAGAAAGTTAAACATAGAGTTACCGTCTTACACAGCAATTCCACTCATAGGTATATACCTAAATGAATTGAAAGCAAATACTTGCCCATGAATGTCTATAGCAGCACTATTCATAATAGCCCCAAAGTAGAAAGAACCCAAATGTCCATCAACTAATGAATAGGTAAATAAAATGTGTTATATTCAAATAAGGGACTATTAATCAGCCATAATAAGAAATGAATACTGGCTTGGCGCCTGTAGCTCAGTGAGTATGGCTCAGGCCACATACACCCATGTTGGCGGGTTCAATCCTAGCCCCAGGCCTGCTAAACAACAATGACAACTGCAACCCGGGCGTTGCAGCAGGCTCCTGTAGTCCCAGCTACACAGAAGGCTGAGGCAAGAGAATTGCTTACGTCCAAGAGTTTGAGGTTGCTGTGAGCTGTAATGCTATGGCACTCTACCGAGGGTGGCATAGTAAGACTCTGTCTCAAAAAAAAAAAAAAATTAAATTAAATTAAATTTAAAAAAAAGAAAAAAGAAATTAATATCAATACATGCTACAACATGGTTGAAACTTAGAAAAATTATGCTAAGTGAAAGAAGTGAGATACAAAAGGTCATACATATATATTGTTTGATTCCATGTATATGAAATGCCCAGCATAAGCAAATCCATAAATCCATTAGCTTGGGCCCCACAACAGTGTGGACACTGGCAATGGGGTCACAGAGCTCTAGCTGCTTGCAGAGGTCAAAATCTGTGTCCCTAGGGTTGTCAAGGACTAGGGAGAGGGGAGATCTAGGAGGTTTGGGGTTTCTTTTTGGATAATGGAGATTTTTTGGAATTAAGTCATGGTGATGGCCATACAACATTGTGAATATACTAATCACTACTGAATTGTATATTTTAAAATGAATTAAATGGCTCGGTGCCTGTGGCTCAAGCGGCTAAGGCACCAGCCACATACACCTGAGCTGTTAGGTTTAAATCGAGCCCGGGCCACCAAACAACAATGACGGCTGCAACCAAAAAATAGCCGGGCATTGTGGCAGGTGCCTGTAATCCCAGCTACTTGGGAGACAGAGGCAGGAGAATCGCTTGAGCCCAGAAGTTAGAGGTTGCTATAGCTGTGATGCCACAGCACTCTACTGAGGGGGACAGCTTGAGGTTCTGTCTCAAAAATAAATAAATAAATAAATAAAATTATTTAAATGATAAATTTTATGTTGTATGTATTTTATCTCAATAGAAAGTTTTTCGTAGTGATAAATGGACTGGTAAGATATATACCTAATCCATGGTAATAGTTGCCACTGGGGGTAGCTAAAGTTGGGTGTGGGACTACAGGGGAGGAAAGAGATATTATCTATGCTGGTAATATTTCATTTCTATTATCAATACAAAAAAACACTAGAAGCAAATTTAATAAAATATTGAATAGTTAATTCTGGATGTGGGAACATTAATGTTTACTATACAACCCATAGTATTTGCTAGATTTTTTAAGTTAAAAAAAATAAATTATAGCAAATACAAAGAGTCTATGTACAGCCGAAATGGGCCCAAGGGGCACGGGCCCAGCTTGAAATGTCAAAATTCTCAATTCCTCAGTAACTTATCACCAGACGTTTGTCCTCCTCACTCATCCCTGAGTCTAAACACAAATCTTCTTACCTGTTAGAGAGAACCTCTTGCTGCTAGGCTTACCCAGAAATCACTCAAATCACTCAAGTTTAGGCCCACAAAAAAAACCCAGAAAAGAGTCATTTCTGTTTCTATGATAATGGTAACTAGTTAATGTGGAACTGTGCAGAAAATTGACCTTTTTAAAAACGCTGGTTGTTTCTTAACATGCATACCAGTATGCTAGAGGTCATCTCTGATCACCAGTCCTGATAATAATAAATGAATGACAAATGAAAACTATGGACTTGTCTGGCCCACTGTATCCTTTTATAAATAAAGTTTTATTACAACACAACCACACTCTTTAATTTACTTATTGTCTGTGGCTGCTTTTGTATTTCATTGGTGGTATTGAATAGTTGCAACAGAGACCACATGGCCCACAAAGCCTTAAATTTCCCTCTACAGGAAAAGTTTGCCAACTCCAGGTTGTGGTTAAGAACATGGGCTCTTATCACCACATATTCCTGGAAGGTAGTTATGAAACATGGGAGACCTTCCAATCTTCTTTTGGAGTTAAGATGACACTGAAATGCAGGAAAATGAGGTGAAAAGTCAGGGTCACAGGGCCAATTACTGCATCGGGTTAAGACATGGAGTCCGGAGTTAAATGCCACTCACTAGCCATGCGGCCTTGGGTGTGTTATTAAAGCTTACAAAGCTCTTGCCTCACATCTGAAACAGTGTTCTTGAGAAGAGTAAATGAGATAACTCAGTTATTTCATCAGTAAATGTTGATTAGACTCCATTCTGTACCGAGCACTGTCTGTGGTGCTGGTGATAAAACAGCAAACATGAGGGTGAAGATCTCTCCCTTCACAGAGCTTGTAGCCTGGGTGAAGAGACAGTAAATAACAGTAGATCAACAAATATATAGGCCCATCTTCAGGTTGCTATGGCTTGGGGGTGGGGAGAGCCTAGGGAAGGAGAGACTAGGAGAGAGATGGGTGTTGAGGACCTATGGTAGAAAGGAGGTCAGGAAAGGCACTGAGGAGGGATCTTTTGGGCTGATGCCTCAGTGAGAAATAGGAGCCAGTCCTGTGGAGATTTGGAGGCAGAGGAACCAGCCAAAGCAAGCATCCTGGCCTGGCAGCAGGCTACCATGATCAGGAGTTAAGGAAGCTGTGTGGAGCATGGCGGGTGAGAAGGAGAAAAGCAGAGGCAAGGTTTGAGTGGCAGATGGGACTGGATCCCACAGGGCCTCATCTGTCATGGCAAGGAATTGGGATTTGTGCAGTGGGAGCCAGTGGAAAATTTAGGAAAGTGAGTGCTAAGATCTGAGATGACTATTTGATTTTTCTTTGTTGTCGTTTTGTTTGTTTGTTTTGAGACAGTCTCACTTTGTTGCCCTCTGTAGAGTGCAGTGCTGTCACAGCTCACAGCAACCTCAAACTCTTGAGCTTAAGTGATTCTCCTGTCTCAGCCTCTCAAGTAGCTAGGACTATAAGGAGACGTCCAAAATAGCCCAGCTATTTTTTTTTTTTTTTGGTTGTAGTCGTCATTGTTGTTTGGCAGGCCTGGGCTGGGGAACCCGCCAGCTCTGGTGTATGTGGCTGGCGCCATAGCCACTGAGCTATAGGCGCCGAGCCTGAGATGACTACTTGAAAGATCCTTCTGGCTGCTATAATGCAGTGAGATTGTACAGGTGCTGTTTGCAGCAAGGAAGCCAGTTAGCAGGTTATTGCACTTGTCTAAGTAAGAGAAGGCAGCACCTGGGGCTGGGATAATGGTAGGCAGATGAGGGGAAGAGAAGTGTATGAATAGGGTGAAACTGATGGAACCAGCTCGAAGATTCGATTTAATGTGATCATACATACGTTATGGGAAATAGTTAGCCCAGGGCCAGGGATCATCATCATCGTCACCATGTCAGCACCACCCCCACGAGCATCACCACTACAACTATGGGTACCACTCCTACCCTGTAACCCTGACTGTTCACATTATTTCTGCATTCCAGTGTCATCTTCACTCCCCCACTGTCATTACCACCACCATCACCGTCATTATCTTGAGAGACAGTGTAGCATTTTGGATAACAATATACTCTCAAGCCACTGCCTTGTGTACAAACCCCAGCTCTGCTACCTTATAATCTCCCTGTTTCTCAGTTACCTCTTCTATAAAATGGAGTGATCATAGTGTTTTCCTTACAGGATGTAGCGAAGTATCATAACTCACCTGTCGGGTAGTAAACCCTAAATGCTGTCCATTGCTGTTACTTGGGGACTGGTATTTGTACTAAACTTGGTAGGGATTTGGAGAACAATGCTAAAATCCTGACACTCTGTGAAAATCCTCCTGAGAGGCTAAAGATAAATCCCTGTTTATCTAACCCCTTGAATGATGAGACTAAGGGTGAGGGCTCTGACCTCCTACTGAGGGAGGAGCCTGCCCACTGCTTGTTAAAATGTAGAACATTTTAGCTGCAGGCTTGTAAATCAGCATTCCAAAGATTTAAAGGCAGAGAAAGTATATATTGGAATTTCCACAGAAATGAGCATTGAGACGCTGTGCTTGTTTTGAAAAGCTCTGTCTGGGAGTTGGCAGAGTTGTTCTTGAGGGGGCGTGACTTCGTACAGGGAAGCTTGGTAAAGGCATTTCATTTCTCCACCTTAGGCAGACACTCATTTCAGTTGTCGGCCACCAGGTAGCCAGAGTCCTCAGAGTGTTTGAACAACCAGGGCCTGGAGGTGCTGTTGTCTCCGTCGTGCCCTGGACAGGAAGGTTGCTGGAACCAGGGGACCAGCTCCCGGGAGGTGAGGAAAAACCCTCCAGTTGTACACTCACCCAGAGCCCAGACAGCTTGCGTGAGAGCCCAAGTTCCCTGCCACAGATGTGTCTTCCGCAGGCCCTACAAGAGAGTTTGCGTCATATAAAAGTCTGTCCTAGAGAAACAGTGGTATATATTCCCCTCCACCCACAACTACACAGGAGACCTCTTTAACCTTCCTGTCTTCAGAGTGATAAAAAGGACAATTAGCAGCAGCACGTGGTAAAGATCTGCTATAACTCAGGGTAGACCTTCTCCCTCCCACTCAGACACAAACTCCCACAGATGGCCATTTTTACTGTCAGTTTTTATTTTTTATTTTTTTTGAGACAGAGCCTCAAGCTGTCACCCTGAATAGAGTACTGTGGCATCACAGCTCACAGCAACCTCCAATTCCTGGGCTCAAGCAAGTCTCTTGCCTCCACCTCCCAAGTAGCTGGGACTATAGGCACCTGCCACAACACCCGGCCATTTTTTGGTTGCAGACACCATTGTTGTTTGGTGGGCCCGGGCTGGATTCGAACCCGCCAGCTCAGGTGTATGTGGCTGGCGCCTTAGCCCATTGAGCCACAGGCACTGAACCTTTCTGTCAGTTTTTATACCAGAGGGCTAGAATTTATTTATATTTTTTTTTTGCAGTTTCTGGCTGGGGCTGGGTTTGAACCTGCCACCTGCAGCATATGGGGCCGGCATCTACTCCTTTGAGCCACAGGCGCCGCCCTGGAGGGCTAGAATTTTTTTTTTTTTTTTTTTTTTGAGACAGAGCCTCAAGCTGTCATCCTGGGTAGAGTGCCGTAGCATCACAGCTCACAGCAACCTCCTGAGCTCAAGCGAGTCTCCTGCCTCCACCTCCCAAGCAGCTGGGATTACAGGTGCCCGCCACAACGCCTGCTATTCTTTGGTTGCAGCTGTCATTGTTGTTTGGCAGGCCCAGGCTGGATTCGAACTGGAGGGGTAGAATTTTTAAAAACATTGGCAGCTCTGGGTATCTTTTCCTACCACTATTTAGTTGGGCAAATTGTTTCTTACGGACAGGATGACACATAATGAACATCCAGCTTTTGGAACCAGTCGTAACTCGGGTAGGATCTTAATTTTACCACTTAGTAGCTGCTACCTTAAGCAAGTCACTTAACCCCTCTGAGTGTCAGTTTTCTCATCTGTAAAATGGAAATGGTATTACTCAGGGTTGTAAATATAACAACGTGTGTAAGATATGCTCATTCCCTAGTGTAGGGACAGCTTTTCTAACTATGACTCAAAGACATTTTTTTTTTTTTTTTTTGTAGAGACAGAGTCTCACTTTATCGCCCTCGATAAAGAGTGCCGTGGCGTCACACAACTCACAGCAACTTCCAACTCCTGGGCTTAGGCGATTCTCTTGCCTCAGCCTCCCAAGTGGTTGGGACTACAGGCGCCCACCACAACGCCCGGCTATTTTTTTGTTTTGCAGTTCGGCCGAGACCAGGTTTGAACCCGCCACCTTCGGTATATGGGGCTGGTGCCCTATTCGATGAGCCACAGGCGCCGCCCAACATTATTGTTATAACAATGTTGATGTTTGTTTTGTCTGTTCTACTTTATGTGGAACTTGCTTTGAATGCCAACAGCAGAGATTATTAAGTGCTTACTATGTCCCTGAGTACATTCATGTGCATTTAATCCTAACCACAGCCTTGCAAGGTGGATACAATAGTCATCCCCCATTACAGACGAGGGTTAGGCAGCTGAGGCAGCTTGTTAAGTCACAAATGAGAAAGTGACAGAGCTTGGATTTAACCCCGGCCTACCATTAACTCATAAGCACCCTGCTATCCCATACAATCTTCTTGCAGAATAATTGGCATTGCTCCCTGTGAATACTAATCTAACCATAATTGTACAGACAGGATTGTTTGTCCTTTGCATCTTGATTTCTAGGAAGTCTTTATATATTATGGAGATTAGATTTTTCTGATACTAATTGTAAGTATATTTTCCCAGTCTGTCATTTGTCTTTGCTTATATTTTTGTTGTTTTGTTGGCCATGTAGATTTTTTTTAAGTTTATGTTATTTTATCTTTTTGTATTTTATGATTAAAAAATGTATCAATCTCTTCTTGCTTCTAAACTGTGATTCATAGTTAGAAAAGTCTTCCTTACACTAGGGAACGTGCCCATCTTCTTTGTGTACTTCTGTGTTTTTATATTTACATTTAAATCTTTGATCCATTTGACATTTATGATGATATACAATGCCATTTTTTTTTTAAAAAAAACAACACTTTTTAAAACACTTCAAATTAACCCTCTCCAAATGTGGCCAGAGTTGGTTTATGAAGAGGATTTGGGCAGTGAATTTTCATTTAGTAAAAAGGCAGATTCAGTGGTACCACTAGATGACGAGTAGAGAGTTCTTCATAGTTCTAATTAGAAGACCTTTAGCCTGAAGGTGAGGGTTTTCCTATCTGCTGAGGGAGTAAAGAGCAGAGGGTGGTGGGATGCTCCGGAATGGGAAATCAGATAAATGAAGCTTTGGGAGGTAGCTTTGGACATTCATGAGATCCCTGAGTCCTCATGCCACCAGCCTCCAAAAACTCACCTATGAAACATCCTTGATGTTTCCCTACTTTCTTTTTTTTGGCATTGTTAGGAAATGACTCCTAAACAATCCTAAGTTTGGTTTTGGCAAAAAAAGAAAGAAAAAAGCTGTTACTTTATCTGTATATTATCCTGCTTGCCTCCTAGTAGCAAAGAGTTTAATGATCTTGTTGAGAGAAGCAAGACTGAATAACGTTAAGAGAGTAAGAAGGCGGCAAGCATTCACATATGTGGTAGAGACGCCTTTGTATATATTTGAATCAAAACTCTTCCAGTGGCAAATGACAGAAACACAACTCAAATGTTTTTAAGCAAAAGAGAATTTAAGTAACAGAAAAATCCAGGTCTGGCTGGATCCAGGTACTTATTCTCCTTAAAAATAGCTTTCTCAGGTGGCTCCTGTGGCTCATCGAGTAGGGCTCTGGCCCCATATACCAAAGGTGGCAGGTTCAAACCCAGCCCCGGACCAAAAAATATATATATATATATACACACACACACACACACACACATCTTTCTCTATTTCTCAGCTTTTATTTCCTTTGTTGTTTTCATTCTCAAATATGCTCTCCTCTCCTGGTGGAAAGATGACCACCGGCAGCAAACACCAATCTTCCTACCTTGTTGCACAAATCTTGTAAAAATCCCACACCTGGTTCTCATGCCTCTTTGTCTCTTTGGTTCTCATGTCATTATGATCAGAAGGAAAAGGTGGCTCATTGGTCAGTTCTAAATGATAGGTACTCTGACTGATGGTGAGCTCAGTTTCACTGAAACCATAAGCAGTAAGTGTTGGGGAGGGGCAGTTTTCCAAAATAAACTTGCAGAGCTGTTATCAGAAGAGAGAGGAATGAGTGCTGAATGAGCCAGGGCCCAGAAGACACGCAGCGTGAGCTGCTTGTTCTTGAAGCTCTTCTGTAATTGACTCCAGGTGCCAACAGCACAAGCAATGAAAGTCTTGAATGGAGTAGTTGAACTCTGTTGAGCCTATAAAAACGAAGGCTCGCTGAGTTGCTGTTATGTGATAATGAAGAGCAACAGCAGCGTTACTCGATTCTCCACAGCATTACAAATAAAACCAAACAGAAAGCATTGCTGCCTGTCTAGTTCTGATGAGGTTTCTAAGATGCTAATGGAATTTGTCAGAAAAGCTGCCATCATGTAATCAGTATTTGTCAAAAAGCCAAATCCCAGCAGAAAAGAACATAGAGATTGTTTCCTCCCTGACCACCGACTATGATGTGGGGAGAAGAAAAGGAGGCCTCATTTTGGGCAAGGTTCTGAAATGGGTGCTTTCATAAATGTCATTTTATAACTCATTCCATACCTGAATATTCTATAGCTTGTGAAGAATGTGGCATGAAGTACAGGGGTCATTGTATATGAAATGATATGACTATTTTGTATACTGTGCTGGGAATAGTATCTAATGTTGACTGTGCCCAGCACTGTGCCGTCCTTGAATTATCTCGTGCAGTTTTCACAACAGGGTTAAAGGAGGTACTCTATTCAACCCCATTTTATAGATGAGGACACTGAGGCTCAGAAAGATTTACTCATTCATGCAGGGTCCCAAAACAAATGTGTGGTAAAGTCAGAATTCAGACTTGGAGTGCTAGATTCCAGTACGTGGGTACCTAACAGTGTTCAATAGTTAGTTGGCTATGTAACCCTGACCTTGTCACCTCACAAAGTTTCTTCATTCGGTTTTTTTTTCTTTTCAAGTGAATGCTTGGGTTATTAAAAATAATCTCTAACATGGATGGAGCTGAAACATACTCTTCTTAGCAAAGTATCTCAAGAATGGAAGAAAAAGTATCCAATGTACTCAGCCCTACTATGTAGCTAATTTATAGCTTTCACATGAAAGCTATAACCCAATTATAGCACAAGAATACGGGGAAAGGAGACAGGGATGGGAGGGGAGGGGGGATGAATAGAGGAAGGGTAATTGATGGGACCACACCTATGGTGCATCTTAGAAGGGCACAGGTGAATCTTAGTAAATGCAGAATATAAATGTCTTAACACAATAACTAAGAAAATGCCATGAAGGTTATGTTAAACAGTTTGATGAAAATGTTTCAGATTGTATATGAAACCAGTACATTGTACCCCATGATTGCACTAATGTACACAGCTATAATTTAATTTAAAAAAAAGAAAAAGAAAAGCAACATGTTGTTTTATTCTGTGGATACACAATGTCCGGAACAGGGAAAGCTGTACAGGTAGGAGATTGGTGTTTTTCAGGGGCCAGAGCTTGGAGGAGTGAAGAATAACGGCTTAATGGGCAAGAGGTTTCCATCTGGAGTGATGAAGAGGCTCTGGGTTCAGAAGTGCTGATGATCACACAGACCACGAGGGTATTGAATTCCAAAGAGTTTATTGTGCAGGATAAAATAGTTAAAATAGTAGCACTTTTATTATTTTTATTTTACCACTCAAAGAAACAGTAATTACAATAGTAAAATAAACTTTTTGGCAAAATGTTTTAGTCTGTCCTTCAATATTCTATATGAAAAGTAAGGAGATGGCTTTCTCTTCCGTAATCTTACTTTGCAGTGAGTACTGCGTGCCCTGCTGGACACTTCTCTGTACGTGGACGATGTGGATAGTCCTGTAATGTGTCAGACTTTAGCAGAGATTCTGGGGCTTTCTTCTTCCAGAACACTGTAACTCTCTGAGTTCCGAGACATACAAACTCCACTTTAAAGTGGTTACATTTCGCAGTCCATGGTGTTTGTCTCCAGTCACCTTCTCCCCTTCTGTACTGTCCTGTTGAGGGAATATGTTCACTTCTCTGCGGTTTCAGGGGTTCTGTTCTTCCAGCTTTGGCAAGCTTTGAGTAGATAAGATGTTTCTGTTTCCTAACAGAAAATTTAGAAATGTCACCATCACCCCATGGCCATGTCCACCTGCTACCTAAGCTTGTAATTCCCACCTGGAATCCACGTTGAAATCACACACAGGCCAAGCTGAACTGGGCGGCAGTGGGCCCTGCAGGGCCCAGCACAGGCTACCAGAGCGGCACCTTCACGGGGACCCCGTGTGACCTCAGACAAAAACAGCCAGTCAGGTGTATGACCTTAAGATTTGGGAATTATTTGTTACCACAACAAAAGCTGAAAAATTCACTTGCACCATGCTGTAAGGCCATCCACAGATTTCCATGAGGTGAAGTTCAGATGCGACCCACAAAATCAAAGTCACCCAAACGAAGGTCTTAAAAAGCCCTTCTGCCTTTCCAGGCTCTAGGGATGAGCCATCAGTAAACTAAACTCACAATGTTACCAGCTGCGGAGTTTATATTGCAACATAAGGAGAAAAAAATAAATAGTAAAATATTATGCATTTTATAAGAAAATAGATACCCTAGAGAAAAATAGAACAGGGGAGAAAGATGGAAGGAACATAGATGGAAAATGATGAAATTTAAAGATGTTTGAGAAAATTCTTCCTGGGAAAATAACATTTCAATAATTTAACTTGGGAGTCAGACGATCATAGCCTGACCGGACGTGTGAGAAGGATGCTTGACACAGAAGACAAAGAAAGTTCGAATGTCATGGGTGAGAGCACGATGGTTTTTGATGATAATATTTTCCAAAAGTTTGATGAAAATGACCGAGAACATAGAGTTTAGAACAGAAAGTAGATGAGACCTGGACGGAATGATCGACACTGTGAAAATGCAGACGTCCTGGCTCCACAGACTCTGACTCTGTGTCCAAAGTGGGGCCCATGAGTTCGCACTTCTCAAGGAATACTGGTGCTGCTCGGCCAAGACGTGGCCCTGAGAACTGCTCCTCCGGGGTGCGAGGGTTCTGAGGGGGACTGCGGTGTGTACTCGGAGGGAGGAGAATCGTGGGGATCTTTTCAGCAGACCAGAGACATTATCTGACTCCTGGGATGATTGTGACTGTGCTGAGATACACAACGAGTTTATTATATCAGCAGATAAGCAGAGGGACTAAATAGCAGCAGAACCCAGACCATTAGACTGGCCTTACGTACGAAGAAAAAAATCTCTCACGTTTAAAAAAAGGTAAGGAAGTTAGCGGTGCAGATGCAGGAACTCGCTGAGAAATCTTCCATCAAATGCTCTCTGTCTTTCTGGCAAGGTCATCTCCCTCTGGTCAGAAGGAAAGTGAGGAGCTCTGGGTTTTTCTGTGGTGAGAACAAAATGATTTTCGGAGAGGGCAGGAGAGCTAAGTGGGTGGAGAAACCTTTTATTATCCCAGAGGCCCTCCTATAAACAAATGAGGCTGTGATTGTACGTTTATCCTTCAGAGATGTTAAAATATAGGGCATTGTTTATGGATCTTAAACGAATACAAGAACTACTCCTGGAACTTCTTGAATTTCTTGGAATATCCAAAATCCCATCTTCCTTGTTCTAAAAGTGGAGTATCTTAGACACTGAGACCCCAGCGCCCTGGAGTTTGGGTGAGTACGTATTTGCTGAAGGGCGGCTTCAACACTTCCTATATATTCTGCCATTATCTTTTGACTCCTGACAAATATTTTAAATAAGAGCTTCACAAAAGGTTAAGTAAAATAGAGCCAAAATGTGTGGGTAGCATGTATAAATAGAATTAAAAATCTACTGAGATCAGCGTATACTGGTGAAGATGAGGACCCTTCCCAGTCTGAGCAGTACTGTGTGACAGGCACTATTGAAAGCCTCTTTCCTGTTTTAACTCATTTCTCTCTTTCCTAAATGGGATGTGATTGGTACGAATATTATTCCCATTTCACAAAGTAGCCACATCCCCAGTGTCCCAGGGACAGCACAGGGAGCCGTGAGGTCAGAACTGAAGAGTTTTGCTCAGGGATTCTGAGTTTTTTCATACCACAGATGCAAGTGACAATTACAGATTTGCCCCCTCCCCAATTTTTCCCTTTTTTTTAAAGAGAATGACCCTTTATGAACTAAAACTGCAGAATATTATAATAGGAAGCTGCTTCTATCTCTGGGCAAATCGTGGCCCTGAATGGTGTAAGGATAACGGGTCAGGAGTGGGAGCCCGATGAGCACTTTGCGTGCATGGGGGACGGGAAGGGAGCAGCCCAAAGCTTGGGAAGGGACCACAGACGATTCCTCACAACTCTGCCAGTCCCTGAGCTCACTGTGATTCCTAGGTACAGACACTTCACACTTTTCCCTTAAAACTAGAAACTCAGAGAAAAGAAGAAAAAACATTAACAACATTTTCTTCCACGAATAACTCACAACAGGCCATGTTAAAACGGTTCCTGCCCTCTTGCCCCTTCCTCTCCCAGTGTCTTTCCAATTTCTACTTTAAACTGTTCAGTTTGATTTTTGGAGGACTTAAAGATAAGCCATAAAAAATATTTATTTAGTCTCTCCGCAACAATCATTTCTCCAAATATCAGAGTCTTGTTAGGAAGGTGACATTAAAGTGTCCACTCTACCACTTTTATCTCCTAGTAAATAAATTAATTCTCCACAGACATTTAGAAGGTCACTGGAGTTAAAAGAGTTACTATTCCCCCCAGGATTGAAAGCATTGAGGCTTTTGGCCATATTTATCACTTGTAGAAAGAATTTTACTGACCAGGAATAAATGCATTTACAACGTGTTTAAGTGATGTCTGAGTGTTATTTTCATTTACATGACAATAACACTTTCCACTGTTTTCTTACAACTTTCCCTTCTACTGTACAATGTTTATTGGTTCATTATTTGTCAAATAGTAAAACCTCATCTGAGAAGGAAAAAAAAAGTATGTTGTGTCTTTAATTTAAAAAAATTGCCCAAGGGCCCTATGGGGTATATTAAATCTGTCTCTCTGCCGTATATCTTGATGTTACGTTTTACTTGGAACCAGGTGTTTTGTATATTGAACTTTTTAACACTGCGGGGAGGTAAGTATTCACAGCTGGAGTTTTATGCTTCGCACATTTTCATGTTTGAGAACAAGAAGCAACCCCTAGGAAAAGCTCCCCCAGCCTGAAGAGAGGCCGAACAAAGCGCTTCTGTATCCAGTGGCAAAACACGGATGGAGTCAGAGACACAGGGCCTGAATGCAAAGTACACTCAGCGAGGCCAGGACAAAAAGTTTCAGGGGATCCAAGCGCACAGGTTCTCAGATCAATCACAAGCCATGAGGTTGTCACCGCACAGAGGGACCGAAAAGCAGCATCAAAGCCACCCGAGAGAGGGGAGAAGCTTTTGTTGGGCTGCCTTTTGTCTTCATAACCAGTGCTGGAAGCCAGCTCACATAGTCTGAAAGGCCGAGTTAATCTATTTCTAGTGAACATTGTTCCACTGTGTGTAGTTAGCCCCTAATCATTAAAGAAAAATAACTAGGTTGGCATGACCAAAAAAAGCATTGATTTTCCTGCAGAGTCCATTTGTATGAGCTGAATTTCTTTCATATGTTATTGTGTGCATGAGAGGGAGAAGGTGGCTGACCTCACAAAACAAATGCGCTCAGCGGCAATGCTTCTTAGCCTCCACAATGAACTTGGTGTTTGCGGATCCAGGCAGAAGATGGTGTAATAAAGTTTAAACCATAATGCTTCTTACTATCTTCTGGATTCAGTTTATCCCCCAAAGGCTCCTTAAAAAAATAACAACAAACACTTCCCCACTGTCAGGTTAACCTCCCCAGAAAAATTTGCCATGGCATTGCAGTGAGAATTTTGTTCTTTGTAGGGGATGGGAAGAGATTCTGAGGGGAGCTAGTAGGAGGGAAGGACAGGTTTAGGGAGGCGGCAATGCTGCCTTGATTTCACTATTTAGGACGTGGCTTTGATGCCCCAGAGCTCCAGAGAAATGGTTCACGTGAGTTCAGATCCTTATAGATCAATCTAGCCCCTACGTCAATGCTGTGCAGTGATCACGCTACATTTAGTAAAATGCTGTTTAAGACTTTTGTAATTGGAGAGCCAGCACCTTGAGTAGGCACAATTTATACCCTGTCATTTTTGTCCCAAGATAAATAAAGACCTCCCTACTTGCTCCAAGACCTCAGAATCACAGTCTCAAGTTGCATGGTCAGTGCTTGGACGCCTTTGGGGCTGAGCTTGGGTTCTGGGCAGTTTCCGCAGCAGGCATCGTAAATGTTCATGCTGAAAACAAACAAACAAACAACAACACCCTTAAAATAACACCCAGGATACCAAGTAAAGAAAGATTATGGCTGAATGTCACTACTGAATAGTAACATAATAGTTACACACATGTAAATTAATAATAGTAAAAAAAAAAAAAGGGTGGAGGGGAGACAAGAAAAACCCACAAAAAGTTTGGTGCTTGACAATCTTTCCAGCAGATAATTTAAAAAGTGGATTAAAATCTGTTTTCCTCACCTTCAGGCCTAGATTCTTACTGTCTTGCTAATGATTCTCTCTGAATTCATTTTTCCTCAACTGTTTTGAGCAACATAATTTGTGCTGTTGGGTCATATTTTTCTGCAGGACATCTAAGTATTATTTTTATCTGGACACCACACACACACACGTGCGCAAAATCAACCTTTCCTTCAATTTGGGGGGCCATGGGATTGTTCTCTGCAGGTGCTGGGAAGTCACGTTCCGTCTGTGAGGAAGCAGGGGCGTCAGTGATAAAAGGAAGCACAGTAGGTGGAAATTCTGCAGGAGGGTCCCGGTGGGAAGGGGACCCAGGCCAGAGAACGTGGCTGGTGCAGGGACGCTGAGGTCCTCTGAGGGTGAGAGTGACAAGGCACAGTGACACAAATTGTTCTCTTTCCCTGCATGCAGCTTGGACGCCCTTGTTTTTTTCACATATTTTTGTTTTATCCAGTGCGCTATAATACATGTCATTCCACTCTCTGTCTGCTGTCAGAGAAGGAGGGAGGGGGTGAGGGAAAGAAAACAAAAAAAGAAAAGAAAATAGTGACTCATTCTCACATAAATTGGATTCAATTTTGGCCAAAGTACATTACTTAAACATTAATTTTTAATTCAACTTGTTAAAATGTTGTTTAGGATATTGCATCCTCAATTATAATTGAAATATGTTTGTAATTTACATTTGTAACAATATATTCTCTCCAATTTTAATATCAGGTGTATCCAGATTAAGTAGAATGATTTTGAAATATGTCTTCTTTTTCTATTGTCTATAAGATTTGGCATGATCTGTTTTTTGAAACTATCTTTGACTTTTATTTATATAATATTAGTTGTCTATTTTTTGAGACTTTGGAAAAAAAATAAGAAGTTAACTGATGACTTTATACCGAGCCTCAGAGTCAAAGCATTCTGTAATAGACATACTCTTATTTGACAATGTGAACGTTACTTTCTTTGCATTATTATTATTGTTAATATTGCTTAATATTTCTATGCAGTAATTGTCTGATTTCTTTTCTGAACGTATTTATCTTCGTTCATTCCTTATGAGGTCTTTGTTTCTATTCCTTATCTTAAACACTGTTATTGTTATTAAATTTTAAGCCTTTTTACTTCTGCAAAGGCAAAAAGTGGAAACCTAATAAACACATGTATATGTAAAATAAAAAAAATACATATCGTTTCATTTAAACTCATGACAAAGATTTGTTTTATTGTCTTTATTATTAAATCATAGCTGTGTACAATAGTGCAATCAAGGGGAACAATGTGCTGGTTTCATATACAATCTGAACTATTTTCATCAAACTGATTAACATAGCCTTCCCGGCATTTTCTCAGTTATTATATGAAGACATTTGTATTCTGCATTTAGTAAGGTTCACCTGTCCCCTTCTAAGAAGCACTGTAGGTGTGGCCCTACCAAAGGGAGGATAAGTGGTGACAAAGATATAAGAATGTTTTTACTGCCCTCTGCACAGAGCCTAACTTTTAAATAAGAAAGAAATCCCACTGATATTTTTTTCTGGCTAGTATAGACATATCTAGTTTTTAAGTTCTAGTTTCTATTAGTTCCATGTGAACAAAAGTTGGTGTCTGGGATTTTATAAGACCTTGGAAAATTCAAGAATCTTTTTCACTTCTTAATATTTTTTTCAAATTAAGATACATTAATCTAGATAAGAAGACTGAAATGTAGTGCGCCCAGGCCTTAATGAGAGAACAGAACCATTCCTTGAACTATTATTTATTTATTTATTTATTTTTTATTAATGCATATCTGTTAACATTAATGCAGTCATGGGGTACAATGTACTGGTTTTATATACAATTTGAAATATTTTCATTGAACTGGTTAACGTAGCTTTCATTTTCTTAGTCATTGTGTTCAGACATTTGTATTCTACATTTAGTAAGTTTCTCCTGTACCCTTCTAAGATGCACTGTAAGTGTGATCCCACCAATCACCCTCCCTCCACCCATCCACCCCCCTCCCCTCCCTTGCCCCTTTCCCCATATTCTTGTGCCGTAATTGAGTTAGTGCTTTCATATGAAAGTTATAAATAGGTTCATAGTAGGGCTGAGTACATTGGATACTTTTTCTTCCATTCTTGAGATAGTTTGCTAAGAAGAATATGTTCTAGCTCCATCCATGTACATATGAAAGAGGTAAAGTCTCCATCTTTCTTTAAGGCTGCATAATATTACATGGTGTACATATACCAGAATTTATTAATCCATTCGTGGGACGATGGGCACTTGGGCTTTTTCCATGACTTAGCAATTATGAATTGGGCTGCAATAAACATTCTGATACAGATATCTTTGTTATAATGATAGACTCTCACTGGATTAAAGATTTAAACTTAAGACATGAAACAATAAAAATATTAGAAGAAAATGCAGGAAAAACTCTTGAAGGAATCGGCCTGGGTGAATATTTTATGAGGAGAACACCTCGGGCAATTGAAGCAGCATAAAAAATACACTGCGGGGACCTGTTCAAACCAAAAAGCTTCTGCACAGCCAAGAACACAGTTAGTAAAGCAAGTAGACAGCCATCAGAATGGGAGAAAATATTTTCAGATTATGTCTCTGACAAAGGTTTGATAACCAGAATCCACAGAGAACTCAAATGTATTACCAAGAAAAGAACAAGTGATCCCATCCCAGGGTGGGCAAGGGACCTAAAGAGAAACTTCTCTGAAGAAGACAGGTGCACAGCCTACAGACATATGAAAAAATGCTCATCGTCCTTAATCATCAGAGAAATGCAAATCAAAACTACTTTGAGATATCTAACTCCAGTAAGATTAGCCCACATAACAAAATCCCAAAACCAGAGATGTTGGTGTGGATGTGGAGAAAAGGGAACACTTCTACACTACTGGTGGGAATGCAAACTAATACGTTTCTTTTGGAAAGATATTTGGAGAATACTTAGAGATCTAAAAATAAAATTACCATATGATCCTATAATTCCTTGAACTATTATTAACAGATGTTTCAGCTGTATTGATAAATATTTGAAATAAACGCATGAATTGTTATTATGGAGTAAGCCCAGAGCTAGTTAACAAATATATAATAATATGAGTTCCACACCTTTAAGGATCATATAAATGAAATACCATTTAGAATATAGTTTTTATATCTCAATTCTATTTTGTCTCCTATTTTCCTTGGTTTTCAGGGATTTCTGCATTGAAGGAGTTAGAGATTTTACTTTTAGGTCATTTTATAGTTAGAGCAGTGGAAAATGCAACTTATTCTTTTTTTTATTAAATCATAACCATGTACATTAATGCATTCATGGGGTACAATGTGCTGATTTTATATACAATTTGAAATACTTACATCAAAGTGGTTAATATAGCCTTCGCCTCACATACTTAACTGTTGTGTCAAGACATTTATACTCGACTCTTAATAGATTTAATGTGTACCTTTGCATTATGCACAATAGGTGAGGTCCCACCGATTACCCTTCCTCCACCCATCCTCTCTCTCCCCTCCATTCCCTTCACCTTCCTCTTCCTGCCTTCATTCTGGGCTACAGTTGGATTAACAAATTGTGGTATATGTATACCATGGAATATTATGCAGCCATAAAAAAGACAGAGACTTGGCTCAGCGCCTGTGGCTCAACGGGCTAAGGTGCCAGCCATGTACACCTGAGCTGGTGGGTTTGAATCCAGCCCGGGCCACCAAACAACAATAACAGCTGCAACCAAATAAATGGCCGGGCGTTGTGGCGGGCGCCTGTAGTCCCAGCTACTTTGGAGGCAGAGGCGGGAGACTCGCTTAAGCCTAGGAGTTGGAGGTTGCTGTGAGCTATGATGCCATGGCACTCTATCCAGGGTGACAGGTTGAGGCTCTGTGTCAAAAAAAAAAAAAAAAAAAAGACAGAGACTTTACCTCTTTTATGTTTTCATGGATGGAGCTGAAACATGTTCTTTTTAGTAAAGTAACTCAAGAGTGGAAGAAAAAGTATCCAGTGTAATCAGTACTATTATGAAACCAATATATAATCAATATAACCAATACATAATGAATGATAAAACATAGCTTATTCTTTACTGAAGACTATGGCCAATGATTTTGTAGGAATTGAAAAAACAAAAGTAAAATAGGACATGATCACCCTTTATATGGCTTTCACAGAGCAGGGGATATGAACTGCGTCCTGTGATAGGCATGCCAGTGACGTGGCTATGAGAGGGAGAGGAAGCAATGAAGCATCTTAGACAAAGGATTTGTAGCAGGCATTTCAATCCACCCTACTGTATGGAGAGAGTTTGTTAGTGTTAATCAGGGTTTAAAGAAAGCAGCTGGAAGCTAGACTTTTTTTCAGTCTCTGCCCTATGAAATCAGCCTATATTATATGATAGTTGTTATAAGGGCTGCAATTTGATTAGAATTTCTTCATGTCCACAACCTTTGATTAATTAATCCACCCATTCATGTATATGTTTACCAATGTATTCAGCTTTATCTATGTGCTGTTACTTTGCCAGATATTATATTTAGAAAGGGACTTCAGATTCTTTCCTAAGAGACAGAAATGACTTCTTGATTTTAAACCCTGATATGTCTTTAAAGTCACGAGAGAGAGTACAGACTGTGGTAGGAAAGAGTAGTGGGGAATAAGTAGCTACTTCCAGTGAAGTTTTCAGAAATGTATGGGAGAGTTGTAAGAACATTTAATGAGAGTTCTACAACTCATGGGACCTTTCAAATAATAGCTTTTCCTACACCATGAGTTTCTTTTCTCCTCTATCCTCTGCCCCATAATATTTTGTTCCAGGAAAAATTAAGTAAAATTACATTTTTTACTGCAGAAATATTTGAACCACAATTTTTGCATAGAGTTATTCCAAGGAAATCTTAGCTTTCAGGAGATAATGTGAGTGACAGAATCCAAAAAGGTGAGTCATGCTATCTAACACCACAAGGCATTAAAGTCACATATTTAAGGAAACACGAGCTCCCTTCTGATGTGGTCAGGAGCAGGACAGGACAGCAGCAGGACGGGCTGAACCTCATCTCCAGCCCCACCTCATCAGCTCTGTGTTCACACAAGAGGAAACTCTGGTATCTGACTCTTGATTATTAAAGTTCATCCAGTATTTCCAGACATCAGACTTTTATAATACACAATAACCAAATGAACCTACCTGTTTCTCCAGGAAAAAGGAAAAACAAACAAACAAAAACTCCACAGCAAAC
Source organism: Perodicticus potto (assembly GCA_963574655.1). Lineage (NCBI taxonomy): Eukaryota > Metazoa > Chordata > Mammalia > Primates > Lorisidae > Perodicticus > Perodicticus potto. The sequence goes on along the minus strand of CAUYRH010063813.1, from coordinate 19,219 downwards.
ACCACCATCCGGTGCACATCAGTTTTGAGGCAAAGGTATCTAGGACTTCAATATCCAGAAGAGACTTCACGGTCTTGCGATTGTAGTGAGATTTGCACGTTGGCTGGCAGGAGTTTTTAAGTGAGCACTCATGGTTCAGAAAACTGGCCTCTTCCATAGCCAAATGGAGGGAGGAGAGACAGAGCTTCAAGATTCGCTGTTAACCGAGGCTGCTGACTGTCATTAGCACTTGGCCAAAGCCATTGTCCGTGGAGGTGGAGAGGTCATTTTTGTAAGGTCAGCTAGTGGGGAGCCAGCCTTGGACAGTCAACCTCAGGTCACACTCTACAAGCTCGGATTAAAAGTGTGAGAGAGGTGTATGTCTCCCAGTTCTCCATGGCTGCTCTATTTTTCTGTTTCCTTTTTTTCTACCATAAAAAACTCCTTAGAACTTCTAAATTTCCCAGGCCAACCATGCAGACTTCAGACTTTATAATCTTTACTTGTGAGAAGTTATTAAGAGAGGATGTTGAGGAGGGAAAGTAGGTATTGTGATTTGCCTCAAACTGATATGCACGTTATGGTGTTTTCTCTGTTTTCTAGTAAAACATATAGGTTCATATGTTGCCTAAATATATTACCATAAAGTCCAGTGTTTGCAAATATTGAATGAACTTCACTAATCAAAGAAAGTTTCATTTATCTTCATTACATTGAGCATATTGGGCCAATATTGAGATAGAATTTCAATGAAAATAGGGAACTTCATAAAAATTAAGTTAACTCTTAACTGGATAAAAAGTAACTAACCAGGGCACATGTAAATGCAGATTATTAAACACCATCATAGTTTTGTTTTGTTATAAATTTTCAACTCACAGAACTTGGTTTTCTTAGAAACATTTATAAAATGAAATATTCTAACACAATCAATTTCAAGCCCTGATTTGTGTGTAATCAAGTGACAAACAGTCATTTGAACAGCTAACTGCAATGTCTGGACACATGTGCTTTATTGATTGATTGATTGATTGACTGATTTTTAAAACAGATTCTCTCTATGTTGCCCTCGAGAGAATGCTGTTGTGTCACAGCTCACAGCAACCTCAGACTCTTGGACTTAAGTGATTCTCTTGCCTCATCCTCCCAAGTAGCTGGGAATACAGGTGCCCACCACAACATCTGCCTGGCATGTGCTTTTCTTAAATAGACAAACTGGAACAAAGGCATATATTATCAAATTCCAAGATAAGTAAACCCATTGCCACTTTGTAAAGAGTGCTCAGTAACTCTGGTCTATCAAGGTATTCTTTTTTGCATAACATGGCATTTTATTAACCACACAAAAACTACCCTGGATATTTACAAAAATATATGTGGGTAAGAAAAGAGAACTTTTTCACAGATTTGGATCCAGGTATCTCTGCACGTGACTTCTGAACACAGACATAGCTGAAGTGTCCATGAAGCTTCCAACATACTGGTTCCTGCCAATGACTTACAACCATGGAAGATTTTTTTCATAAACTGATGCCGGCTGCACTAACATCTTTCCTCCCCGTTTCTCACATGCATGGATGATTCCAATACATTCCCAAATGGTAAAACTATGAAGCCTGTCTGAAAATAAAATTTAGCTTCTGATATCTTAGTTACAGAGTTACATAATATCTAGATCAATGCATGTATGTATACAGAAAGTGTAATAAATGGCAGCAATGATACATACAAAATATTTTGTGTGTATATAGAGCCACACAGGTGAAGGCTGCGGGTTGATGATCCTGCGCTGGTGCAGTTTCACAACACGGGAAATCTACCTGTCTATGTCTCTAATCTTTATATAGTTTTTGCTATATCCTCTAAACCTAACTGAATTTTCCACTCCTTAATATCTGAAATCCCAGGTTTTTAATTCACTGGGAATGTCTAGCCCCTCTGTATCACTAAGAAAATGCAATATAAAGAGTCTCCTTTTTGAATAAGGCATATTTCACCTCCTCACAAATCATTATAACTGAATGTCAATAATGTCCAGGAAGACAGAATCTTAATACAGACCAAATGGCACCCCTTGGGGCAGTGGAAGCTAACCAACGACTTAGATGCACATATGCTGACAATGATGATTACCCAGCATGAGAATCTCAGAACAAGGCCACTTGTTTACAGGGGCTGTAATGAGCTTTCTGTACTGAGCTCAACTCTTTTTAGAACCACAAACAAAGAAAGTGTGTTATTAGAAGAGCTCTTCAACTTACACCATAAATTGGACTCTCTGCCAAAATCCAGGAGGAATCTAAGGCCTTGACTGGGGTAAGTGGTTCTCAGCAGAGTTCATGACAAAATAATGAAAGCTGGGGATGTTTTACAAACAGCATGTGTTGTATACTGAATGCCTTTTATACTTGTAGGAGGCCAGCATTTATTTTTAGGATTGTATGCAAACATCTTTAATGAACGGGAGAAACACAATACTTTATCCACTATTTAATGAGGGCATTTGTCTGTTTAAAGGAATTATGTTATCATCAGATAAATGCACTTAAAGCAGTAAGATGACACTTTTTTTCCCCGAAAATCTGTCTAAGACTGGGAGTTGCTGTTTCCTTGTTGTTTTGATTTGCCGTTCTCTACTGACTAGCTGTGCACTTCCTGGCCATTTGTGTATCTTTGGGAAATACCTATTGGGGTCCTTTTCCTAGTTTTAAATTGCATTGTTTATTTTTTGTTGTTAAATTTTAGGAGTCCCATCTTCTGAATATTGACCCTATATCAGATACATGATTTGCCAATATTTTCTTCCGTTTGAGCGATTCCTTTTTCATTTTGTAGGTAGTTTCTTTTGTGGACTGTTTTTATTGCTAACTCCAACATTGTGAAGTATTTTTCTGTGTTTTATTCTAAAAGTTTTATAATTTTAAGTATCTTTAAATAATGGATCTATGTTGATTCAACTATTTTGCGTGATGTTTGATGACAGTCCAACCTCATTCATATACACATACACACACATATAAACAGACATTACACAACTTATCTACATGAGATCTGTGTTCAACATAGACTTACCTATGTATTGTTCACACATTCTACGTGCCTGTCTCGACAATGAAAGTATTTACTTATAAAAAGCGGTGGATGCATACAGAGGGTTTAATAAGTGGTGCTGTTATTTACCTTGTTAGGCAAGGTGCTGACGCTATAAAATTTTTAGTAAATATACAAAGACATGTAGAGACTAGATTACAGAGAAGCTTGAAAGTTAAGGAATGTAGATAATATTTGATGGTTACTAGGGACTCTTGGGAAATTGTATCCTCAGGGAACTACATTGAAAAATGCACACCCTGATATAAACAATGTTTGAGACTCTTCTGACCACAGGGTACCAAAAGTTAGAAATACAACTTCAATTATACCATTATCACTTAAATTTAATTAAGCATTGACATTCCTTGATGAATTTAAAGACTGGGAAAATGTGAAACATGGTACCAGTCAAAGGGGGTAGGAATTAACATTATGAAACACCAAAGAAGTGAGGAAATTGCTATAGCATTGAATTTAGCATATCAGAATGGATTAATCTGTTTTTGCTTTATTTTCTCTAATTTGGGGGAAGGAGGTTTAAGAATATATGTACTGGGTAGCGCCTGTGGCTCAAAGGAGAAGGGCGCTGGTCCCATATGCCGGAGGTGGCAGGTTCAAACCCAGCCCCAGCCAAAAACTGCAAAAAAAAAAAAAGAAAGAAAGAAAGAAAGAATATATGCACTGTTGCTGTGCTTGTTTGTATTTTTTAATTTACTGATTACCTTAGATTATAAAACTGAAGATGCAAGATTCTGTGAAGTTGCTTCCCTGAGTGAGGTGAATGAAACAAATGAAGATGGGAAACTAGAGATTAAAGGCTTGTGTTAATCAAATTATTTCAAATCCTATTGGTTCTTCAAAAGAACTTTAAGCAGGAATGGAACACAGTCACCCTGCAGAGTCAGGAGGTGTGTTGTTCATGGCTTAGGAGCTGCTATTAAGTGATGCAGGTGCTGAGAAGATCGACCCCTGGGTGGTAGTGCAGGCCTTATTCACAATCCCACCAGATGTTTCTCTATCAGCAGCTTTATCTATTTTTTTTTTTTTTTTGAGACAAGAGTCTCAAGCTGTTACCTTGGGTAGAGTGCTGTGGCATCACAGCTCACAGCAACCTCCAACTCTTACGCTTAAGCAATTCTCTCGCCTCAGTCTCCCAAGTAGCTGGAACTCCATGCTCCTGCCACAATGTCCAGCTATATTTTGGTTGCAATTGTCATTGTTGCTTAGCAGGGCCGGGTTCAAACCTGCCACCCTAGGTGTATGTGGCCGGTGCCATTGATGACTGAGCTACGGGCACCACCCAACAGCTTTATCTATTTAGGGTTCATGTAAAACTTCATTGTAAAGGCTTTGCTACTTTAAAAATTTAGAAAATCACTGATTCAATAGTGAAAAACAAATTTGGAGGCCTGGATACATAGCAATTTTAGATTCACATTTGAATAACTGCTAAGAAGGTATCAAATTGGCCTCCAATGATTGGGGCCATCTGGGGACAGCAGTGTGGGCAGGAGGGAAGCTGGGATTGAGAAGGGCTCAGGTGGGCAATAGTTCTTTTATTCTTGCCCTTGAGGAATTCTCAGCCCTCAACTTATGGATGAGTTCTTCTAGGTTCCAGAGGAGACTTCAGATTTCCTCTTTGGGTTCTGTGCAGCCCCGCAGCCTCATCTCTCTAGCACATCCCTCTAGCATCCATAGCATTTCTTTCAGAGGATCAGATTCAGAGCTTTGGCCTAAAAGCAAACTACCATGACCATTTGGCATGGTTGGATGTAGTTTCCCCTCTGGGGTCCAACCATAGGCCACATCTGGTTGACAGCACTCAAGGACGGCAAGGGTGGCAGCAGCCTTTCTTATCCTGGTGTCCCTGCCCCTGAAGTGGTTACTCACCTTTTATGCAGGTTTTATGCTCTAATGCTGGACAGACTTGGGTTGGTGGCACCTATCTGCTCCAAGGACTTTTGAAGACATTGTTCTGCCATGTCCATTGGCCTTTCCAAGTGTCCTCTCTTGCTTCAATCGATGGCGTGATATCATGTTTGTCAAATGGTCATCTTCCAGACTCAATGAAAGATTGTCATTCTTCCCATGAACAGGGCTCTTACTGCTCCACATACAAACTCTTTGCTTACCCTTCTGGCTGGGGGTCAAGTGTATGGCAAGATGTGGTACATGGGAAGTCAACATGGGAAGAGCCAACATTATAAGAATACAAGTTTCCATGGAACACTGGGTTTAGAGATTGACCATGTAAACATAATATAGCTAGAAATATAATCATTGTTCACATTCTTCTATATACTTTGGGTTGGATTGTGATCATCAAAGAGGACAGAATCATTGACATCCTATATTCACGGGCAGCAGGATGGAGCCCATGAATGGCAAAGGATTTTATACCCAGTATTTAAAACAATGGAGTGAGGAAAGAATGGGGGTAAGACCATGGGGGCAAGACCACGGGGGCAAGACTGCGGGGGCAAGACCACCTGTGTTGCTTCAACACAAACAGAGCCATGACAGTGAAAGTCATTACAGGGATACCAACATTCTTTTGTTACTAGTGGAAGTTACAAATTAGCCTTACACCCAACATTCAACGATTAAGAAAACAGAAAGCTGATTCCTACATCAGATAAGAAAGCAAGATGGCTACACAATGAACAGAGACGTAATTGCCTCTACTCCTTCTTATAAATGGTCATGTCAAATCACTGTATCTCACAAGAGCCCATGCGTTTTGTAATTTTTTTATTGTGGAAAATTATATGTGACATAAAATGTAACATTTTAATGATTGACAAATGTACAGTGCATCAGCAGTGCTGCACAACTATCACCACCACTCATTTCCAGAACGTTCTCATCCTCCTAACCTGAAGCTCTGTATGCACATAATACTAGTTCCTCATTTTCCCTCTCCCAGAGCTCGTGGCAGCCATGGTTCCACTTTCTATCTCTACGGGTTAACAATTCTTTGTATCACCTAGAAACGAAATCATAAAATGTTAGGGTTTTGTGACTAGCTTATTTCACTTAGAATAATGCCTTCAAGGTTCATCCACATTGCAGTGTATCAGAGTTTCCTTTATTAGTAGACTGAAAAATACTCTATTGTGTGTATATAATATATTTTATTTATCCAGTGATCCTTCTGTGGATGCTTGGGTAGACTCCAGCTTTGGTTTAGGATTAGGTTTTGTGAATAATGCTGCTATGAACATGGGGGTTCAAAAAATTGATTGCTTTTAATAATTTTGGGCATGTACTTATGGTGGAATGTCTGGGAAATATGGTCATTTTTAAAAGTTTTTTGAGCATCTACCTCACTGTTTTCTGTAGCAGCTGTGCCGTTTTGTTTTTCTACTAGCAATGCACAAGAGAGCCAATTTCTCCACTTTTTTAAACAATATGTTATTTTATGTTTTATTTTATTTTACTTTGTAAATGGCTATCACAGTGAATGTGAAATTGTGTTTCATTGTGGTTTTGCTTTGAATTTCCCTAAGGATTATTGATGTTGAACAATTTTGTATAAAACCTGCAATTTAAAATAATGTTTATGTAGACAGAACATATTTGTCTCAGGTCCTGCGGACCCAAGGGGCAGGCTTGCTGGAATCTAATTCTGGTTCTGACACCTATTAGCTGTGTAGTATTGGATATATTTCTAAACCTATTTGAGCTCAGAGTTTTTATGTTGGCTGTATTTTGCTCTTATATAGGTGTTCTCGAGTGTCAACACTGTACAATTCTTGTTTTTATTATAAGTAGATAGGTAGAATTGGTACCTAAAATTGGTATAGAAAAAAGATTTATATATCCTTAATCTTTAGTTAGAATGTTTTAGTGTCCATGAGCTTTCTATTATTGATAGCTTGATATTACTAGTCAGAAAGATTAAAATTAAATATGTTAATATGTCAGTTTTCCAAATTATGGGAAAAAACATTAAAAAAAGATTTTAGAACAAGAAGACAATTTTTGGGGGGGATAAATCCATGATAATTCAATGAGAACTTTACCCCCAAGGAATTACTTTTATTTAGCAAATGCATTGCTATATAAAGCATTTTATCCAATAAGAATAAAATTCAAAAGGAAAGCATAGCTAGTGAGAGAGTCAAAAATAGTGTCTCACACTGGCAGGAAGAGAGTATTCTTAGAGAAGTTTAAAGGTTAAGATATATTTAATCTTGCACGTACTTTGCCTCTACGTGGACCTGTCAAGTCTGTGTACAGGGTCCACAAAGTTGGTGTTTTTATGAAATAGGTGCTTTGCTCTAATTATATAGTAATATAAGATGAGTGATGAGACATAGAAAATAAACTTCAGACAAAAATTATAATCTATGTTTACACTTTGTGGTGTATCTTTCTAGTCAATATCCTCTATTTTACTGGTTTTCAAAAATACATAAATGGTTCATGATGATGTTATGCAGATACTGGAAATTTCCTCCGCAAATCCCTTGGTCTTTTAGTACTTGTGCCTACAAATTCCAACTGCTTTAGCCTCTGTGAGCTCCTTTCTCTCTTCCACCCGACCCCAGACTGAAGTGTGACTTGCCCCCGTGGAGTGCAGCCTTCCAACAGCCTCCTGCCAGAAAAGAGACCATCGTCCATCCATTTCTTTCCTTTCCTCTAATGTTCACAGTCCTGGGCTGTTTTTGTCTAAAAAACGTTCTGTGTATTTGCCCAGTTGTCTAGGTTTTTACATCAGCAGATCAATTCACAAGCAAATTATTCTTTGTGGGGAATAAGTGAATGTTTTAGAGATTCATTTTGATTTATTACTGGATTTCTTTCTTAACATATTTTAAGTTTTTTCTTGAATACATTTTATTTTCTTAAAAAAAGGATCCATATATCTTAGTTTCCGGCCTTCTACATTTTTTTTAAAGTTTTGTTTTTATGTTATGTTCTCCTAGAGCCCACGTCTTAAATTTGGGTAAGTTAAAGCACGCTTACTTTTAAAACATAGCTCGAAATCCTCTGCATCCTGTATATAGGCTTCTGTTCAGGCAGCTCCTCTTCCTTGAGTTTTCAGCATCGTCTAGGTCATTCTCTCTCTCTCTCTCTCTCTCTCTCGTTTTCACTGTAGATTGTGTCTTTTTTATTGACATTTTGGGAAATGAATATCTGCTCAGATCTTTTGTTTGCCAATCTAGTGTGTGGACTGGCTTGGAATAATTCCAATGACCTCTTTTCGGACTCTAGAGCTCTGCACAAGGCGGTCTGATTGCCCCTCAGTCAGGTACCAGCGTCTAACAGGCCTCTCCTATAGCTACGTGGGATCCACCTTGTTTAGGGCTTAGATCAGCTGGTAATTGAAACAAAGTTTAAGTGCTCATGTTTACTCTTTCAAAGATTTCTCTGTCTCTAAATCTACATATTTACTGGAAGAAATTTATTTCCTCTTTTTTGGGTAAAATACAATCTCTTAGACATTGTCCTTATTCAACATTCTGAGTGTTGCAATTCCTTACTAGGAGAGGAACGGTGGAATTGGGGGACTGGCCAGTGTTGGGGGATATGGTTAGACGGCTATAACGTGGGAATGCCTTGGAGTATAGTTGCCACAATTTCTAGTTTTACATTATGTCTATTTCTGGTCCTGAAAGATGAAATACAAGTTTGGCAATGGTTGCCAAACCATTACTTCCAATGACGTTATTGGTGATCCTCTAATGGTGCTTTTTAAATGTCCTCCCATCACTTTGGTAGTTGTTGAAAACCTACAGTTAACATCTTACACAGAAACTCTTCTGAGCTGGTCAACATTCTCATCGTGAGATGTATCAGCCTTGACAAACTAATCAGAGTAGTAGAAATTGCTGAGTATCTGCAGATTCAGTATCTATAATTTAAAGTGCAAAATCTTTATTAGCTGGTTATTTTTATTCTCCCTAGCTACCACCACATAGATCAAAAGTTGGAACTCAGAATGTCCATTGTAAAATTCCTTCCTGCAGTTTCTTGTGAATACCAGGAAATGAGTTTTCTATCACAGCTGCTGTGATATTTTGGCTATTATAAAATTTCCTGTTATATTTTACCTCGAAAACCGTCTGCCACTGTTTAGAAAACCCTCATGTTATTTAATTTCTGTACTGAACCCTCAGATTTTCCCCAGAATGCAGGGACTGTTGTTTTCTTACTTAACTATTTCACACAGACTTACATACGAGTCATCTTTCAGTAGTAAAAGAGACTTGTTATGAAAGTCACTAGGGCACAACTGTTGAAGGATAACATTGTTCATGTTTGATAAATAATGATGTAGAAAGTACCATTTTTAAACCTGGAAACCTCTAAGTTCTAAGTTAGATTTGGTTCATGGGAAAATAGTATTTACTAACATGAATACTTTAAAGAATAACCTTCTAGTTTTCTCTACTAAATTACATTCTGAAGGATGCTGTTAAAGAATTCAGGTAAATAACGTCTGCTTCCTTCCAGCCTACATTTGCAAATCAACTGTAGAACATCAGCTTCCGTAATGTATGTCTGCAATGATCTAGACTTTGGTTTTCTTGTGGACTCAGCTCAGGTGTTGTCAGATTAAATCAGGCTCCACTTCTCAAGGACACGGAGCTCTAGTATTCGGTAGAAGGACACATCACGCTACCAGGACATGTTTGACTTCTTAAGCTTCTTATTTTATCTTATAGATTAAAAAAGTCTAAACTATTAGGATAATTTTGCAAAATGTATAAATACTATTGCATTTATGATGAGCCCAGGACGATTCTGTGGCTGTTAAGAAAATTCTATAGCAAATTTTGTCTGTTAACAGTGAGCAAAAAAGTAAATATTATAAATGCCAGGCTGTATGACACCACGGAGCGTGACATGCCGTGAAGCTTTCTGTACGGTGCCAGACCAAGTGACCGTGAATAGCTCTCCAGAGCTGAGAGGCAGACCAGTTATTATCCTGGTGAGTTAGCCTGATAGGTCAAACGGCTTGTCAGTGTCAGACTGTAATTTGAGGTTGAAACACTTCAAAAAAAAAAAGAAAGAAAGTCATAATTCCAACTCACAAGGCCTCTGCCCTTCGATTTACCAGTGTCCTTGCAGCTGAGCAGGTGAGCAGTTGTCTTTGGATGGCAGAAACACATTTAGACCACTGGGCTAACAAGGCCGAGATCACAGGTCGGCTCCTGCGTGGGCTGGTTAGTGTCCTGTTGTTTCATCAATCTAGACTGCTGTCCACCCCAGATGCCTACAGTGTCAAGTGCCACTGACTGTACAGATGACAGGGGGAGAGATCATGATGAGAGATACATCCATCCTACTCAGAGGAGGGGGCAAAGCAAGCTAATGTGTGTATCTTTCTAAACTATGCTCAGTAGTTTTATCCGTACTTGAAGAACCTCACTGCATTGGAATCCAACCTAATGGGGACTGTTGCCCTCAAGCGCAGAACACTGTATGCGAGTCAGGTGCAATGATTCTAACATCCGAGCCTCTCCAGCCACCATAACAAGAGAGCATGTGGCTTTAATTAAGCCTAAAACCACCAAATACCAGGTAGCTGAAGTGATTTCCAAAAATAACTCTGTATAAATCTTGGAGCCATAATAACACAGCTTTCATGATCCACTACATAGTAAACTGTGGTTTCCATCTGAGAGAGCTTCTGAAAATAAAACATAATTATTACAGTAATACGGCACTACATCAGGGGCTATTTTGTTTGTAACTTCAATATCATTACATTATCCCAGGAGAAAATAAATACAAGGGGGAGTCAGGTGTAATATATGACACTTTAGTTTTGTAACTTGTTAACTCATTAAAACTAGATTTGTCAGTGTACAATTGGATGAAATACTGGAGAAAGAGGGCTTCACATCATCTATCAAGACATTTCAGCCTTTAAATCATTTCAGGTTAAGTCTTTTCTCAGGAAGACAACTCTTTATTAGAAAGGAGGGCTAACACATGCAGTTATTGACAAGTGAAAAAGTAGGGGATTAGCAAGGCTGGGGTGAAAATGAGCAAGATCCCAAAGGTTCAGGGTTACCTACCCTGTCTCATTTCATCTTGGAGGGCTTGTGCTTCTTGGTGGACTGCTAGTACAAATGAAATGTTAAAGGACAGGGGGACATTTTCCCCTGTAGGTGGGACACAGGATTTCCAACACAGTCACTTAAAGTATTTCTTCACAGTTTGGACCGCAAGGATGCAAATTGAAAATTAGACAATGCTAAGGCAGTATGCCAATTCAGTATGACCATATCTAGTAAATTGCAGCCATATCGTTGAAATGTCTTTTTTTAGCTCAATTAAAAAATTAGGCACATCAATCACATAACACATTTGAGTTACTAAGTATATAGTATTCAAAACAAATTATAATTAGCAGAATACACTAATCCAACTTGGCTGTCGTCCAGCTCAGCAGATATCATCTCCTGTCTCCTCCATGTTGTTCGTACCACCCGAAGTACCATATTTCTCTGCGTATAAGACACCATGGATTGTAGCAGGCATTTTTCAGCAGTGAGAAAAACAGTGTAGACTCGCTGACATGCCATCAATTATACATGTATCTCAGTGTTAGACGTATTCAAATATTAAAAAAAAAGCTACTAAGTTGAATGAACATTCACAATAGGCTTATTTGTCTTGTCTCCATGGAAATGACCATAGTGGAAACCACCAGATTGTCCCATGAACTGTGTGTCTCACAGGCCCCCTTCAGATTGAGTTTTATCTCCTCTCCGACTCACATCACCCACAATTTATTCTCTTCCAGAAAACTGGAGAGATTTCCAAATTTTAAATTTGATTTTGATAAAGATATTTCTGTAACTGCTTATTTTTCTCATGGAAAAGTCTTCCAAAGGCCGAATTTTGGAGATCAGATTATCTTATACTACTAATCTTTCTAGAGCTTCTTGAAGTACAAGCTTTCAAATCATAATAATCTCTGCAAAATCTACATTTTAGATCGTTTTTAATTCAAGAGAAAGACTTTAGAGATAGATGGTATTGATTTTTTATTACTTTTTATTTTTTGGAGTTATTGGGGAATTTTTTTGATAATTTCAGATTGGCCACTGCAATAATTTTCATCATAAAGGCCTTTTTGCAGGCTCATCTTAAAAATATTAAAATGTAGAGTGTATTTCTTCTTTTTCTTTTCTTTTCTTTTTTTTTTCTAATCACATTGAACCTGTCACATATTTTTCACAATAATTGTGGCCGAAGGACCATTGTGTCACTTCTTGGGCTGCGTTAGCTGATGACCAACTCCCACTTCCAAGGTTCCTGGAAGGCTCCTTCCTTGGCAGATAGCTGCCCACACTGCCATCTGCAGTAAAAATAAAACCACCTGTTGAAAGTTGCAGCTGAACTCCCAGCAGGCAGCCAGCAGCAGCTTCCAGCCTGGTGTCAGGATACTTCAAAATCTCCAGCTCTGGCCAACCACCAGCTAAACGCAGCTCAGAGAATGACCCCAGTGGACACAGCATGGCAAAGCAGAACTGCACAGCTGAGCCTGAGTCTGTGGTATAAGAATCATGAGCAAATAAAATGGTTATTAATTAAGCCAGTACATTTTTAGGAACTTTGTTATGCAGCAATGTAGCCAAAATCTACTTTTTCTCTGGGAATTTTTCATATATTTTGAAGATGAATTTACAACTGAGGGCCACTTTTATCACTACAAATATTCAGAGAAAGGATAGTTTTAAAATACGATAAAAATAGGAAACTGCTGGAGAAAAATAAATGGTACTTAAGTATTTAAAAATTAAGCATCTCTCAACACATTTTACAATAATATTAAAAGCATAATTATATATATTCAATTTTATTATGGGTAAAACTATATAATAAAACAGGTTCCCCCAATAATTGTTATGATCTGTGAAACATTTTCAGTGTGGATGAAATTAAAGAATTTTAGAATTTCCCTAATTTATAATATTCTTGTACAATATTGTTTGTAGAAAACACCTTACTGAAAACATTTTCCAAGAATCACAATTTTCTGTAATCAAAAATTTAGTGTCATCATTATGGGTGCTATACCAGGCATGTGAGCACGTGTAGAAAGAAAAATGATTTTTCTTTGGTAGTTTTTTTTATTTTTATATTTTTAGAGAAAACTAAATTAGCAATAGATTATGTTTCTACTTTGTTTTTCTTTTTTGCTTAAATAAAACTTACGGAATCGGATTAATGAATATAGAGAGTGAGGGAAGAAAGGTAATTTTTACATTCATACATTCTGATTGACTTGGAACAAATACTGAAAACATCAGGAGTAATTTAGCAAACAAGTGCCCGTGATGTGGCTGGTTGTCCCCTTTAGCTCTGGGCTCACCATGTTATTTTTGCAGTGATAGGGTGGCAGGCTATTTTCCTCATGCTTTCCAGGCGTAACTCAAAGAATGCATTAAAACCCTGAGTTTAATGAATCTCTGTGGCTAAGGAGACAGAAAGTGAGGAAAAACTGGAGGGGTAAGAGAGAGAGAGAGAGGGAGGGAGAAGGAAGGGAGGGCGTGCATTTGGCCGATAACTCTTTGTCCTTTTCCAATTCATCTGCCTGTAGAACCATAGCCCATGGAAAAAAGAAAATTCTCAGAAAAACAATAAAAAGTTGTTCTTACAAAATTAGATGCCAGGTTCCTGGATCCTAAAGATTACAAAATGATTTGAGGAGCTTTCAAGCATGATTTTTCAGTTTTACCAATTTTCATTTTAACATCTGACTTCTCAGGCTAAACTCTACATAAAAGGCAATGAAAACATGCAGCATGGGTGGTAAGTAGGAAGGGATTGTCCCTGGATAGTCTGGAATTTGGTTCGGAGCTCTTCAAGGGCCCGTTTTGCGCTGTGGAACGTCCTCTTCCTTTTCTCAACGTAGGCCAGACTATTGTGAGGATCAGAAAAACTTTGGGTAGATGTGTGAGCAACATCTGGCGTGTTATCTAAGGTGCAGGGTGCAAAAGTACTGAGCTCTCCCCAGATGAAGGAGTTCACCCCGGCATGGCACAGAACACTGCGAATCTTTATCTTCTCTGTGCTCCTGTCTCGTTAGCATTTCTAGTGTCTTTTTCCTCACTTTTGTGTCTTTTCCACATACCCTGGGGTTCTCAGCTCATAAGCTATGATTCAACAAAGAATTAACAACAAAACAGCAATCGATACTTCCCTCATGCAAACCACCTGGAGAGCATTTTCCAACACACTGCAGAGACTAGTGTGGGGAATCATGCTGCATATCTTCTAAAATTGTTTAAATTGTGATAAGGAAATCTGATTTCTCAGGTAATGTGAATTAAAACCTATTATAGAAAGAAAGATTTAAATGTTAAAATGTTTATTTTTAGTAATTGTACTACCAGCTCTTAATCTTGGTAGAAGGAAGCAGGTCAGCAGTATAACTCATTTTAAAATATTGATGTTAACTGATCTCATTCTAGGTGCTATTGGGAACATATTAAAGATGGAGTTACCAATTACAGGATACATCAGTGGTCATGGAGGTTAGAATGTCCTTGACACTTGCTGAGATTAATCCTGATTGGTAATTTGAGAGAAATCCCATGCAGTCAGATTAATAGTTCACATTATACCTGTCATCGGTATAATCATAAGTATTACGGTTCAGAAATTCATCTGATGTGATTCTCAAACCATTTATCTCTGGGAAAGAAAAAAAAAACATAATATGGGGAGTGACAGTTTTCCTTATTTAGGATTGTTTAAATTATTATGGAATTGTTAATATTTTATGTTTATAAGGCATTATTAGTGAAAAGAAATAATAAAAATCTTGAAGCAACAAAGAACACTTATATTCCATATATTGTATTTAATTTCTATCTCTGATTATAAGGAAAACATTTGAATACATAGAAACATTTAAATGATATACTTTTTGTATTTTACTGGTGAAATTTGGGCAATTGTAGAGATTCTAATATGAAGAACTAAAATATTAGAGTCCATCTGGGGAATACGAGAGAGACAGACAATGTCTACCAGATGATTAATTTTGTCCATCTCAAAATTTTGGAATAAGACTGTAGTATTTTCACATTCCAAATGAATCACAAATATTATGTGTATAGCATTAACTATATCATCTCCTTTATAATTGTTTCAGCTCTCATTGATATATAATTTTATCTTAATTACCCTCTTTATATTGCTTATACCTATAATTCTTCAATAGTCTGCATATTTGTGACTTTTATATTAAAATACACTTTGGTTTCACATTTAAAAATTTGACTCCATTTCCTTTTGGATTTGTTTGTTTGTTTGTTTTGAGATAGAGTTTTACTTTGTTGCTCTGTATAGAGTGCCTTGATATCACAGCTCACAGCAATCTCAAACTCTTGGGCTTAAGCCATTCTCTTGCCTCAGACCCCCCCAGTCTGGGACTACAGGTGCTGGCCATAATGCCTGGCTATTTTTAGAGACAGGGTCTCACACTTGCTCAGGCAATTCATCTGCCTTAGCCTCCTAGAGTGCTAGGATTACAGGTTTGAGTCTCTGTCCCTAGCTGGGATTTTTTGATTAAATTTTACTTTAAAAGGTTTTTCTTTCTCTTTTTTTTCTTTTGCAGTTTTTGGCTGGGGCCAGGTTTGAACCCACCACCTCCAGTATATGGGGCCGGTGCCCTACTCCATGAGCCACAGGCGCTGCCCTACTTTAAGAGATTTTTCATTAGTCCAGTAAAATTTATACTTGTCAATATGCTCAGGGTATTATTTTTTCCAGTGAAAAGGAGCTGGACTTTCTGGAGATGGTAGTGCTTGATGTTGTTCTTAAATGATAAATGGTAGCCAGGCACAGTGGCTCACGTTTGTAATCCTAGCACTATGGAAGGCCAAGGAGAGAGGATTGCGTGAGTCCAGGAGTTTGAAACCAGTCTGGGCAATATCAAAACTCACCTGGACTCTAAAAAAATTAAAATTTAGCTGGGTGTGGTAGTGCACACTATTGGAAAGCTGAGGAAGGCAGATTGCTGCAGCCCAGGAGTTTGAGGTTGCAGTGTGCTACAATGACTCCACTGTACTCTAGGAAGGGCAAAAAATGAGATCCTAACTCAAAAAGCAAAAAATAACAAATAAAAACCAAAAACAAAGTAGCAAATTTGCATTTTTTCTAAGCAAAGTTACAATCTGTGCAAAGGGCTATGATGTGAAACACCATGGCCATTCCAATGGTCAAGAAACAGCTTAATTTGGGCAGAACATGTTCCATTCTGCAAGACTTCATTGTCTTGTTTACCTTTTCCTGTTTTATGTTACTTGGGAAGATTGATCGTGGTTCCCGTAATTTTCACCTAGATACTAGGACAGAGGAGGACTAGACCTCCTGCCTATACTACTTACAAACCTTCTTCATATTTTTAGCTGTCTTATCAGTAAGTACAGTTCACTCGTTATTCAAATTAAGAGTCCACGCTGGAATGTGGCAATTCATTAAATATGATCTTCTACATTTTCATTGTTTTTCATGTTTCTGCACAGTTTTATTATGGCATGATATCATGTCTGAACAGAGTGACTAGCACCGTCCTTCACTGATGGATCTATTCCTAACTGGATAATATGTTCTGATTCTGTTAGAAGTTGTACAAAAAATGATTGCTGAGCATTTGAATGGAGATGGAATGAACAGTTTCATGTTTTCTTCCTTTAAATACTGTATCTGAGAACAACCTCGAAAACTGTGGAAACACAGATAATCTGTTCTGGGTATTCAGCACCCCGATCGTCTCAACTATGTGACAAGGGAAAGCAATTAGGTGTGATGTGTAAAAAGATGATAATTTGTTGCAATTTTAACAATAATAAAGCAAATTTCCTATGAAATTTTACATATTAAAATATACATTTTAATATGTAAAAACACATTAAGAGACTAGGGACTGATTCTCCATGTAAACAAAACATAGGCTTGAAACATTGGTTTTCTTAGTTAATAACTTTGGAAACTATCTAACAAAGCTAAATTAAAAGAGAAAAGATACAGTTTACCAATCAGAGAATTTCACCCCAAAGTGAGCAGGAAAGTGAGTGACTACAGAAAGCATACCTATTCGTCACCCGAGGAAGAAGAAACTGTGGCCCAAAGCAGTCAAAGCCCCAATCTGGCTCAACAAAAGATGTACCAGGCATCGTTGCAATCATTTACATCAGTTAAATCATCCATTAACAATAAATTGATACCACTGACAGCACTTTGTGTTATAATTTCTGAAATAAATTGAAGACCAAGCCTGTGGACTAACTTGCTGGAGGTCTGACAGTCAGCAGGGACGAGAATGAGAGCCTCGTCTTGACAACGCCAGACACAGACCGTCCACGGCCAGCTGCAGTGGTTTCCATTCTAAAGCAGATTTTTTTCTTCACAAAGTTATTAAGAAGACAAAACTCCTAATCTTTAGATTTATTTCAAACAAGCATTCCCCTTGCAGGCAGATTATAAAATTGTTGCTCTTTCCTTCAGGCAGGAGGTGACCTGAGCAGGGAACGGAGACTGGGGACTGACTCTTCCCAGGACACAGAGACCGGGGGGCTGACTCTCCATCAGGCATGGAGACTGGGGGGCTGACTCTCTGTCAGGCATGGAGACTGGGGGGGTGACTCTCCATCAGGCACAGAGACCAGAGGGCTGACTCCATCAGACACAGAGACCAGAGGGCTGACTCTCCATCAGACACAGAGACTGGGGAGTGACTCTCCATCAGGCACAGAGACTGGGGGTGACTCTTCATCAGACACAGAGACCGGGGGCTGGCTCTCCGTTGGGTACAGAGACTGGTGGACTAACTCTCCATCAGACACAGAGACCAGAGGGCTGACTTTCCATCAGACACAGAGACCGGGGGGCTGACTCTCCATCAGATACAGAGACCAGAGGGCTGACTCTCCATCAGACATAGAGACGGGGGGACTGACTCTTCCCAGGACAGGAAGACTGGGGACTGACTCTTCCCAGGACACAGAGACAGGGGCTGACTCTCCATCAGGCACAGAGACTGGGGGGCTGACTCTCCATCAGGTACAGAGATGCAGGGGGCTGACTCTCCATCAGGCACAGAGACCTGGGGGCTGACTCTCCATCAGGTACAGAGACCAGGAGGCTGACTCTCCATCAGGCACAGAGACTGGGGGGCTGACTCTCCATCAGGTACAGAGACCAGGGGGCTGACTCTCCATCAGGCACAGAGATCGGGGGGCTGACTCACCATCAGGTACAGATACCCAGGGGGCGGACTCTCCATCAGGCATAGAGACTGGGGGACTGACTCTCTATCAGGACACAGAGACCGGCGGGCCGACTCTCCATCAGGTACAGAACCTGGGGGGCTGTCTCTCTATCAGGCACAGAGACCTGGGGGCTGACTCTCCATCAGGCACAGAGACCAGAGGGCTGACTCTCCATCAGGCACAGAGACCGGGGGGGCCGACTCTCCATCAGGCACAGAGACCAGAGGGCTGACTCTCCATCAGGCACAGAGAACAGTGGGCTGACTCTCCATCAGGTACAGAGACCGGGGGGGCCGACTCTCCATCAGGCACAGAGACCAGGGCACTGATTCTCCATCAGGCTCAGAGACCAGGGGGCTGACTCTCCATCAGGACACAGAGACCAGGGGCTGACTCTCCATCAGGACACAGAGACCAGGGACTGACTCTCCATCAGGACACAGAGACCAGGGGCTGACTCTCCATCAGGACACAGAGACCAGGGGCTGACTCTCCATCAGGTACAGAGACCAGGGGCTGACTCTCCATCAGGTACAGAGACCAGGGGGCTGACTCTCCATCAGGCATAGAGACTGGGGAGTGACTCTCCATCAGGCACAGAGACTGGGGGTGACTCTCCATCAGGTACAGAGACTGGGGGGCTGTCTCTCTATTAGGCACAGAGACCAGGGGGCTGACTCTCCATCAGGCACAGAGACCGGGGGGGCCGAAACCCCAACAGGCACAGATACCAGGGCACTGATACTCCAGCAGGCTCAGAGACCAGGGGCTGACTCTCCATCAGGTACCGAGACCAGGGGCGGACTCTCCATCAGGGACAGAGACCCGGGGGCTGACTCTCCATCCGGCAGAGAGACGGGGGGGAGGCGCGACCTCCAGGTCCCTGCCGGGGGGGGTCT
>CAUYRH010063805.1:0-25840 GCA_963574655.1 Perodicticus potto | reverse complement strand
CCGCCCCTGAAGTTTAACAAGAATTTTAATGTTTGTTTGTTGTTCTTATTTAAGCTCTGACATTCTTGCAACAACACACGAAAACACACAATAGTAGTGAATACGACTCAGCAAGACACGCTACACCTGGACACAAACACGGGTGTAAGACTCTGACATACTAAGGTTGTGACGCCTTCCCTCAGGCTGGTGTTAAGAGGCCTGGACACAAGCTAATAGCAACATAGAAAAGAAATACCATTAGTAACAGGAGGAAAGAAGCAGCAGATAGGATGAGTTTTTAAATTTCCTCTTGCTCCCTGCCGTAGTTTTTCTCATGTATATATCCTACTTCATTTTCTCCTTTGGTGGAGAAAGGTCCATCCGGTTTGCCTAAGATTTGTTTTTCAACAACAGAACATAAATGCAACAGCCCTTCATAGTAGGTGTTCTTTTTCTTTAAATGTTGTCAATTGGAGGTGGGCAGGAGCTCCCCAGACCTTAGGTTCTGGGTTTCAGACTAGGTTTTGCCTTTCCTTCCTGACTTTTGTATTTTGAGGTTTGTTTGTTTGTTTGTTTATTGAGACAGAGTCTCACTTTGTCACCCTCGGTAGAGTGCTGTGACATCATAGCTCACAGTAACCTCCAACTCTTGGGCTCAAGCAATTCTCTTGCGTCAGCCTCCAGGTAGCTGGGACTACAGGTGCCCACCACAACTATTAATAGCCCACCCAGCTATTTTTAAAGACAGGTTGCTCTCTGGCTCAGGCTGGTCTCGAACCTGTGAGCTCAGACAATCCACCCACCTCAGCTTCCCAGAGAGCTAGGATTATAGGCATGAGCCACCACGCCTGGCTCATTGAGAATTATCTACAGAGTTTTCAGCAATGTGGCTCCTGCTAATAGGCCCACACTTCCAAAGCATGTACTTTTTGACACATTAGCCACCTGTGGTGTTTCTAGAAGATGAAATGTCAAAGGTGAATGTTGAGAGATCAGGAAAGGTTCATATTGAAGAGGGCAGATGAAGCCAGGCCGTGAAAGGCACACTACTGCCCTGTTTATGAGCCTTTATTGCTCTGCCCCCTGGGTAGATCAAGGCCTTAACTTGCAGCACCAGATGCCTTTATAAGGGCAGGACACAAGCCTCACCCTTGTGTCCCCCTAAAGCATCTAACAATGCTAAAAGCCCCACTATACTTGGATTCCCTTGTCACCAAAGCACTGAAGCCATTACCTGGCAAGGCCTGGAACCGTTTGGGAGCAAGAGAATAAAGGTAGGGGAAATTAATTTTCAGTTAGAAATTCTTAAACACTATCCAAATAACTCAGAGGACATTTCAAATGCCCAAAACATCTAATGAAACAGGATGAATCTGACCTCATTCCTTTGCCCAACGCTAAGCACACAAGAGAGGCTTCCAGCTCAGCATCCAAAAGAATTCTGGGGAATAAGGAAGCAGAAGGAGCCCAGGCTGCAGGGAAAGGAGACGGAACATCACTCCTAATTCAAACAACACCAACAGTGGGCCGGGAACAGTGGCTCACGCCCGTAATCCCAGTACTCGGGGAGGCTGAGGCAGGTGGATTGCCTGATCTCAAGGGTTTGAGACCAGCCTGAGCAAAAGTGGGACCCCCATCTCTATTAGAAAAACTAGCTGGGTGTAGTGGCAGGCGCCTGTAGTCTTAGCTACTCAGGAGGCTGAGGCAAGAGGATTACTTAAGCCAAAGAGTTTGAAGTTGCTGTGAGCTATGATGGCATAATACTCTACCCGGGGTGATAGTGAGACTGTCTCAAAAAAACAGCACCCTTGGTAGCATCCCTCTGCCTTCACCCAGTTCTCTTTCTCTCTCTCTTAGCCTCATTTGAGCTTATTATCACAGCCCCTATCTAGGACTGAGGCCCCTTGTAAAGTGCGGCTGAGGAGACAGACAAGCAGGAGGCAGATTGCTAGAATGGTTTGGAGCATGCACTCCAGGACCCAAATACTGGGGTTCAGTCCCATGCTGTCGTTTTCTTTCCTGTGTGATATGAGACAAACGATGTCTTATTCCTGTGCTTCAGTCTCCATTAATGTGAAGAAGATGATAGTGCCTGCATTATAAAATGGTTTAGAGATGAAATGCGATTGTATAGCTAAAGTACCTGGCTAATAATAACAAGCTAGCATATTGGGTGTTCCCATTACTATTACCACTCTCTGCTGGTGGGTTCAGGAAGGATTACTCTCAAAAAATGGAACCCAGCTTACTACTCTGTGAACCTCATTCATCCATCTATTTGTCTTCTACCCCTGAGTTGCTGAATATAGCTGGAGAAAAAATACCCAGCGCAGCTGATCAATCTTATTTGAAATTCATCTCCAACAACTCCAACTGTCCCCCAGTGCCTTCCAGCAATCCTGCACTGTTTCCCAGCCCTCGCCTCCTCTCAGGGAATGACCTTGCTGCTGCCTTCACTGGAAAAGGAAACCAGAGAGAATTGCCATGTACTCGGGACTACACTCTCAGAGTCTACCCAACAACTCTACTTGCAGAGATGTCTCCAAATCATTGTGCCCAGAGATGAACGTGGAGTTTCACTCCTCCACCAGCTCAGGAAGCCGTCTGTGACTCTGTTTTTCCCGCCGCACCTCAGAGTTGATCCAAATCCTACCCACTCTCCCTCCAGACAAGAGGAGAATTGGACCACCGCTCTTGCCCTGGGCCAAGCCATAGTCTCTTCCGCAGCTTGCAACTGGTCTGCCCACCTTTGTCCTTGCACCCTTAAAATCTACTACAACACAGCGAGCCTACTGATCCTGCCTATGAGGTCTCTCCTCCTTACTTGGAATAAAGGGCCTGGGTGAACTGGTCATCTGCTTGTTTGCCACATGTCCCTCCAGGGTTCCTTCCTCTGGGCCTTTGCATTTACTTGTCCCCAAGAGCTCACTGTGGCTCATTCACGTCCTGCAGGCGTCTACTCCAAGGCTACATTATCAGGCGAAGCCTTGACTATTCACAGGCAAATAATGCCGCCTACCTCTCCCTATCGCTTTCTCCATAGTCTTTTGTTCTCCAGTTTTACTGCCGTCTAAACATCATACATATTTACTTGGTTATATAGCCTTTCCCCTGAGGCCGAGATGAAAGCCCCACAGGGTCTTTGGTTCATGCCTTTACCTCGATAGATATGTATTGAATCAAGAGTACATGGTGTCCTCTAACATCTATGAGCAAACCAGCGTAGGAAATGGGAACCTGCCACCTTCTGGGCACCACCGTATGCCACTGCCTATGCAACAAGTCCGTTTAGCCCCGTCCAGCCATGTGGGAAGCTCACCAACCCATCCTCGTGTCCCATAGCTTGAAAAGGCCAAACATGGATGGAGATACACATCTCATTCGAGACACATGTACACACAAAAATTAACAGCTCACATAACATGAGTCAGTAATTACGGAAAAAAATTACTGTTTAGAATAATATCTGACCTGTTTTTAATTTCAGGTTAACGTGAGGGTACATTTGAGTACATGATTTGCACTTGTAAGGTCAACTCTCTGACCTTCCTGCTGTGCTTCCTTCCCAGGTCCATGACTACCTCCGCAGCAAGCTGTGCTCCCTCTACGAAAATGACTGCATCTTTGATAAATTTGAGTGTGTGTGGAATGGGTCAGACAGGTAAGAAAGGCTCTGTGGCTGGGGAACCTTCCAAAGGAAGACCCAGACCTTGAGTGACGAGGCTCTGGGCAATTTATCCTAAGTGGAGTACAGCCAAAGGGAGGTCAAAATTGGGGCCCAGGCCTGGCCAGGACACACTGTGAGGGTCACTAATGACCTTGAGGTCAGGCATGAGAAGAAGGGAGGGATGTGGTGAGACTCTTGAATCCTGTTTCAGGACTGACACAGGGAACAGTTGGATGTCAGTAAGAAAGTCTTCCCCGTTACACACATGACATCGTCATGCTCAGCCAACATGCCTAAATGACGATCACTAATTATCTACCAGAAAATTCCAGCCTGAGCCGTTCAGATTACTGCAGAGTAGCCTTCCTAGATCAGAAGTTTTCCCTTGATGCTGCTAGTGTAGACTGGCCAAAGACCCTGGTGATTCGTTAGCTGAATTCTAGTCGACCTCATTTATAACATTCCCTCCCAGTGATTTATTACAATTTTAAGGACTTTGGCTTCAACAGTACTTCATATTACCACCCAGTAGTTCATTTTTAGTTTGACAGATACAAATGGATGATTCTCTGACTTCCGTAAGAACTAAATGCAAGTTACCAGGGGCTGCTTTCCTTCCTTGATGAAGGTGGCACCACTAACTGTTTACAAGCACGGAAAGTATTATGTCAGGACACTCAGAGAGTAAAGCTTTCAGCTAGCACAAACTGACTCTCTCTCTGCCTGCTTTTGGCTTTCTTTGACCCAAAATGAACCCTGAAGCAGTTACCACCTGGCAAAGGAGCCAAGTCACACTGTCCAGTTGGCATAGGACGGACAGCAAATCAGCTGTGATGTACGAACAAAATTCCCCAAGGGGAACTCAGCCCTATCATTTTATTCTTTACTTACAGACATAATTTATTATTCATTGTTTATTAGTAGTATTGTAGATATCATTTATTATCATCTTACTCCAATTTCCCCCTCTATCTTAGCCTAGATTCAGAAGCTACACTTCTTAGGCACCTACTATGTTACTATGTACCAGGCACCTTCACACACATCATTTTATTTAACCCCACCCACAAGTGGGGACACAATCGGACAAGGTAGTTTTTATCACCCTCATTTTGCAACTGAAGAAACTAAGGCTTAATGAGTAACCTGCCCAACCTCAGAAAATAATAAGTAGACACACAATAAGGATCTGTTCATTTTTTGTTTAGATAATGTTGAAATTAAAAAAAAAAAAAAAAAGACTTTCTCCAACTTGTTTAAAAATTAGTGGGGTCTGGGGCGGTGCCTGTGGCTCAAAGGAGTAGGGCACCGGCCCCATATGCCAGAGGTGGCTGGTTCAAACCCAGCCCCAGCCCAAAACTGCAAAAACAAAAAATTAGTTGGGTCTGGCTAGGCACAATGGCTCGTGCCATTGGCCTCTTAAAGACCAAAGGAGGGGCATCACTGGAGGTCAGGTGTTCGAGATCAGACTGAGCAGGAGGGAAACCCCATCTCTACAAAAAACAGAAGAATTAGCTGAATGTGGTAGTGTAACTATGTCCTAGCTGAGGCTGAGGCAGGAAGATTGCTTGAGCCCAGGAGATTGAGGTTTAGTGAACTATGACAACTCCACTGTGTTCTAGCTCAGACAACAGAGCAAGACCCTATCTCAAAAAAATAAAATAAAATAGAAGTTGGGCCATAGTGGGAGAAGTAAACATTACCACCAGGGAAGCAGTGAGGCCAAGTAGCTGAATGCTTATGTCCTGAAGTCAGGCCATGTGGTTTGAGGCCAGGCTTTGCCACTTACTAGAATTGTGACACTGTGCACATTACTTCCTTCTCTTTAAATCCCTTTTATGGGATAACAGAAGTTAAAATGAGACTGTGGAGCCCCCAGGACTTACAGATCCTCTCACTCAAGGGCTGTCTCTCCCTTTCAGCCTGTCACCATATCTGAAATGTCACCATTAACATTTCAGCACCTTTCTCCTAGAAGGCACTAGGTTTTCACTACTCTCCTAATCAACTAACAAGATCCCTGAGAATGGACAACTCTTACAAAAATACAGAAATCATCTGTCCATTTGCTGCCACATCATTTTGTTTTGCCTTCCCAAATCCTTTTAAAATATGAGTTTGCTTACCCTCTTCCTAAGACCACTATGACATTCATTTTGTTGACAAGTGTTCTGACTAGGTTGAACTCAGAGTTGGTTCTCAGAAGGGGAGAGGACACGTAGGTCAGGACCCTGGACCACCAGCCATTTCTCCTGACGCCATGAAATCTTCCAGCTCGGCTGGCCCAGGAATCTCCCCAGGCAGCCACGCTTTAAATACTTACAACAACCGGCTGTTTTCAAAAATGTTCCTACTTTCCCAACCTCATTCAGTCTCACAGTCCTAATGGAAGGGCGGGAGGGAAGGTGGGATCATTAATGCCACTGGACTGGCTTGCTGAGCCAAGGAACCAAAAGAATCTGTCAAACCAAAGTAAATTGCAAGGAGAATTCTCATCAGCCTTCATGTCCGACCCCGGCCGAGGGAGCTTGTTGCTCTTAGTAATTCAAAAGGAAGTCAACACTCACACAGTGAAGAGTCTGTTGGGGGGGTTCAGTCATTGTTTTTAATAAAACTTACGGTGCCGTAAGCCGGCCACAGTGTGGTGGTGTTTGCTCCAGAAAGACACAGCTGGGCTATCTTTACTCTCTCTCTCCGAGACAGTCACTCTCTCTCTCCTCTCCATCTTGCAGCGTCATCATGACAGGCTCCTACAACAACTTCTTCAGGATGTTTGACCGAAACACCAAGCGCGATGTGACCCTTGAGGCCTCGAGGGAAAACAGCAAACCCCGGGCTATCCTCAAACCCCGAAAAGTGTGCGTGGGGGGCAAGCGGAGAAAAGACGAGATCAGTGTCGACAGTCTGGACTTTAGCAAAAAGATCTTGCATACGGCTTGGCATCCTTCAGAAAATATTATAGCAGTGGCGGCTACAAATAACCTATATATATTCCAGGACAAGGTTAATTAGGTGGACAAGCTATTACTTAATAATCTCACATACTGAATACTAGTCAAACAAGTTTTTAAATGTTTCTTTGGGTCTTCATTTGATGCATTGAGTTTAATTTCCCTATGCAGAAAACAACTGGAATAGAATTAAAAGGAGTCCAACTTTCCCAACTCCCCAGTTCTAAGAAACTTTGTCAAGCCCAATAGGTGGGGGACACTTCTGTTTAGAATTGAGAGCTGCTAGCTAACAGTAATTCTTCCATAGTTGACTTGAATCTCTGATGCTTTTATTGCCCAGTTTTCTCTGGTGGGTCCAGTGTTTTGTTCCTAGGTGTCTGCTGCGATAAAATGAGGTTGTCTGTAGTATTTAAGGAGAAAAGAAATAAGTTTTTTTTTTTAAATCAAGCAATTCCATTTGATTGGAAAAAACTCAACAAAAAATAAACAACTGTTCACTCTTAGAGACATTCTTCTTGTTTTGTGAACAATCAGAACGAGTTAGTATGCCCGGCCCCTCCACCATTTTTTTTATTCCCATTTTCCATTTTCTGGTCAACAATTTCATTTAAAGCAGAGATTTATTTCATGAAGCTGAGAAGAGAACACAGAACGACGAGGGAAGGGCACGTTGACCCTGCTAGGCTCTCTTTTTGTAAGCACCATAGAAACAGCCTGAGAATTTGGCGAGGAAATGCCATGAAAGCTTCAGGGGACATAAAGAGAACACTTTCTACACCACGCTGCTCAGAGTTACCTTGGCAAGGCCACGCTGGGCCAGATTCCATCTGCTACTTTGTTCCTCTTTCTTTTTGTCCTTTAAATGGCTCCATAGAATCCTCTACTTACACGTTCCATTGGCTTTTTCTCTTCAACCTTTTCCAGCTTATTTATTCCATTGACTTCTAAAGGCCAAGGCTCAGTTGCTTATTATCTGGTGTTCTAAACGGAGCAGTGAGTTGGAAGCAGGGGCTCCCCCAAGAAAGACTGGCCTGTTTTCTTGGGGTGTGTCTCCTAAGGAGCTATCTCCCCTCCTCCTGTTTTTTGGTAACCCACAGTAACAATCCATCAGTCTGCATTATACCTAGGACAAAAGTGGCAAACAAAAAAAAAAATGCTGATTTGTAAAGTCTAATCAAGCACTTAAAACCCACTCCAAACTCACCATCTGGAAAAAGAGACCAGAGGGTTCTCTTCCATTCCTCACAAAAAGGAAGTATGGGAGAATCAAGGTGCTATGGCTTCAAAGTGAATGATGTTCACTTGAGGGCTGGACAGAGGCTGGGCCATCCTTTCCCCCAATTGAAGATGTGGCCTGATAACTTGTTAACAGCCACGTCCAGAGGGTTCCGTGTGTCTCACCTCTGGGAAGGGTACTAAATGAATGCAAAGGATTTATAAATTTAGGGAGGAGGTTTAGAGAGTAGGAAGGGGGTATCCAGGAAGCTGGGTCTTGGTGCCTCATTTTTTCTACCTTCCATTTAGTAAACGGGAAATGGATTGAGATGAGAGTTTTCCATTGAAAGAGAAATTCCTCTTCAGTTTATAGAGTTATCACAAGTCCCAACTGTCAAGTGTAATTTGCTTTGGAAGAGAGAAAAATAATGAAAGAAACATATTGCCTCAGTTCTGAGCTCCTATCCCTTGAGGAATAGTAGCTGTTTGACAAGGAACTAACTATCGCCGTAAGTAAAAACAATGTTGTAAGATGCAGCCCAATTTTAGGAGCATAAAAATATGAAAAAGTGCATCTCAAAATGGAGGGAGCATGGTGATGAAGATGGAACTTTCTCAGTATTTCTCACTTCCCCTGCAAGGAAAGCTTGTTCTCAGGCATCTCGAGAAAAGTGACCCAGGTAGAAACTCTCTGGGCAGGAGTTCTGACTTAATGGGACAGTGTTCTTGCAAGAGACATGACAGTCAGAAATTTCTCCAGTGCGTACAGAGTTATGGTCTAGTAGCAGGGCCGCTGGGCTATCGCCCTACCTTTCCCATCAACTTCTCCTTCTATCACCACTCCTCCGGGGCTCTGTTTCAGGTGACAGGCTGGGACCTGTCATTGTTCCTCAAACTTAAGCATCAACCCACCCTTGTACTATTACTCATTTAACATTTACTTGTCACCTTTTTAAAAAAAAAAAAGAAAGAAAGAAAAAACAAGACTTAGCCTCCTCCAAAGAAATAATACTCATAAAATCTCAGTTCTGATGTGCCAGTTATTTTCTCTAACATTAATCACACAGCTGTTAGTATAACAGACATGTACCCACGCACCACCGCAAATCATTTTGTGAACCACCAGGAGCATGTTGATCAAACCTTGGGATCCTGAGTAACGGATACAGGAACATTTATGCCTTTGGAGGCATCGGTGAGGTTTGATGGAGTCCACAGTGCTGCCAAGAACACAGGTGAACGATTCTCATTATGGCATAAAGGGTTCACAGCCCCTAACGTCTACCCGTGGACTCAAAGTAAAAGCCTCTGCATGAGTCCAACACCCTCAGCTCCTACAGGCACAAGCTGAGATTTGGGAGCTTGGAGGATTTATCAGACAACAAAGAGCAGAGAGCAGCCATCCTCTCCTCGCCCCTCAGAAAGGACACATCAGGACATCAGATTGCTGGACAGGAACAGGAAGGGAAGGCCCTTGAGATTAGGCACTAGGGAGAGAGAACCACCATTTTCCACAATTAACTTTTGTTTGTGTGTGTGAGACAGAGTCTCACTTTGTCAGCCTGGGATTGAGTGCCCTGATGTATCTCACAGGAACCTCAAACTCCTGGGCTTAAGAAATCTCTTATCTTAGCCTCCAAAGTAGCTGGGACTATAGGTGCCCACCTCAATGTCCAGCTAGGTTTTTGTTTTTGAGACAGAGTCTCACTTTGTTGCCCTGGGTAGAGTATGGTGGAGTCTTAACTCACAGCAACCTCAGATTCTTGGGCTCCTCTTGCCTCAGCCTCCCAACTAGCTAAGACTATAGGCACCCACCACAATGCCCAGCTGGGGGTCTTGCTCTTGCTCAGACTGGTCTCCTGAGCTCAAGCAATCCACCCTCCTCAATCTCCTGGAGTATTGGGATTACAGGCGTGAGCTACCATGCCCAGACTTAATTTTTCTATTTTTAGTGGAGATGGAGTCTTGCTTTACTCAGGCTGATCTCAAACTCATGAGCTCAGGGGATCTACCTGCCTCAGCCTCCCAGAGTGCTAGGATTACAGGCGTGATCCACCACACCCAGCCCAATTGTCTGCTCTTTACCAAATGCTGGACTACGAGTTTTATTCGTGTGACTTCCTTCAGCCCCAGTACTGGTGATATTTCTTAGTGACACATAGAAGTCAGTCTCTTTTACAGATGATACCAAAAGCTTTTTTTGAAAGCTGATCAGCCACCTTGCAATGGTTTGTTGGATTCTAGGACCCTGCACTGCTTTGTACTGTGAGGCCTGCTTGGTAAGAGCTGTCAGGTTACAACTAGAGCATGTCAGTTAAATTAAGGAAAATGGGAGTCACTCCTTCCTAGGCTTCTATTAAAATCATTCTCATGCAACATTCAGTTCCTGACATTTTTTAAAAAGTAATTCAAAAAGCTAAATTTTGACAGATATCCAAGCTTTGTGTCAGGAGGAGGAAGATGAGTTAGAAGAAATGAGGAAGGAAAGTTCCAGCTGTCAGGTGGTAGATGCACATGGGAGGTGGGCAGTAGGAACCACGCGGCTTCTTCTTAAGGTCTGGCTCCTTCCTTCACTCTTCTACTGGAAAAAATGCATCTTGAAATCTCTCATAATTAATTGACCCATACCAACATGTACTAGACAATCACCATGTGTAAGGAGGAACAACCGTTCAGTGGAATAAGATGAAAGGAAAACTCTTTGAGCTCAGTGGCCAGTGAAATAAATCAGCGATCTCCAGTGAATTTCATTTGCACACCAGGGTACGATAATAAAAGGTAAACCCCCAAATGCCCAAACGCTGAGGACTTGGGAAACCATGATTTCCCTTCCTTCAATCTACAGAAACTGCCTAAAGCTTCCCTCCCTCCACCTCCTCCGGCCCCATTTTTTTCTCATCCCCTCCTCTGTCTGCCTACAGGGCTCAAGAAATCCTTAGCTGAGCTAACAACAATGACTTAGGGATGACACTATAGTCCACAACCTCATGAGGGAACCTTATCTAATCTGCCCTTTTCCATTATGGACCAAGTGAAGCTGGTGTGTTTTAAACAATACGCCCCACAGCAGAAATCTCCTGACACATTCTATAGCTGTACCACCTTCGAGGTGCCTGACCACGCCTGAGCTCACAAGCTAAACAGGGTCAGGCCTTTATAGTGCTTGGATGGAAGAAATTCCCTGACACATCCCTGGGAACATTCGCACCACAGGCTGATGTGTTGTGCATCCATCCTGCCTGAGCCCACGTCTTTCCCACATTCTTCAAAGTCAGCACTCAGGGACTGCTGTCCTCGGGAGCGGCCCACTGGGTCAATGGGAAGGCTGTGGAAACTCAGGTCCTACCCCTGGCTCTACTGCTAAGTAAACAGGGAACTCGGGCGAGCCCAAGTCTCATTGCCTGCAAAATGGTCAGAAAGCCATTTCCGTGAGTCCCAGCTCACAGAACCATGGTAAGACAAGAAATGCATCCCTTGGACACATAGAACTGCTTTGATACATTTAAAGCACAACAAAATACCATCATTATTGACGCCAACTGATGGCACCTTAGTGTTCCCCATGCGCCACCTCACTATCTCCTCCCTGGACCCCATGATGGCAAATGAGGAATGAACTCACGGTGTCCCTCTACCCGAGAGAAAGGGAACCAGGA
Organism: Perodicticus potto; assembly: GCA_963574655.1. NCBI lineage: Eukaryota > Metazoa > Chordata > Mammalia > Primates > Lorisidae > Perodicticus > Perodicticus potto. The sequence goes on along the minus strand of CAUYRH010063805.1, from coordinate 14,369 downwards.
CTCCAACTGCAGAGCTGTGAGACTACTGCTCACACAGATAACAGTAGCTAACATTTACGGGGCAAAATGGGCCAGGATTTGTTCTTCGCATTTCACATGTGTTTATTTACGCCCAAAATTCTAGATCAGTGGTTCTCAACCTTCCTAATGCCGTGAGCCTTTAACACAGTTCCCGTGGGTCGCGACCCACAGGTTGAGAACCACTGCCCTAGATGCAGGTACTATTACTGTTCCCTTTTTACAGTTAAGGAAATGGGATGGGAGCCTAACGACATTTACACAGTTCATAAGTGACAGAGCCAGGCAGCAGTTTGGTCAAAGTTCTAGTCCACTATCTAACTTTTTTTTTTTCTGAGACAAAGTCTCACTCAGTCACCCATGGTAGAGTGTCATGGCATCATCAGAGCTCACAGCAACCTCAAAATCTTAGGCTCAAGTGAGCCTCTTGCCTCGGCCTCCCAGATAGCTGGAACTACAGGTGCCCACTACAATGCCAGCTATTTTTAGAGATGGGGTCTCGCTTTTGCTCAGGCTGATCTTGAACTCCTGAGCTCAGGCAATCAACCGGACTCAGCTTCCCAGAGTGTTGGGATTACAGGCGTGAGCCACCGCACCCAGCCATCCCCATCAAACATTTTATAAATGTGTGTGTGTGTGTGTGTGTGTGTGTAGATTGAAGTTATTGATTAGAAAACAAGTCCCAATAATGACCTACAAGTTTAATGAATTGAAAACACACTGATTGTTGAGGAAATGTCAGGCACCCAAGCCCATAGCAAGGGGCTGGAGATACTGAGATGTTTAAGAGTCCGGCCCTCACCCACCAAGAGATGACAGTCACATAAGAATCATATATATTTATAACACAATGGGGTAAATACAAATGGCAGAAATTGTGCAGAAGAGGAAGAGACTGACCAATGAGTGATTAAGAAAAGGTTTCTCAGAATAAGTGACATGTAAGCAGAGAGGCTTTTCTTTTTTTCCTATTTCAAAATATTAAGGGGATACAAAAGATTTTGTTACATGGATGCACTCTGTAATGCTGAATTCAGGGCTTTCAGTTTGCCTGCTGCCAGGACAGTATTCATTTACCCAATAGATAAGTTTTTAGCAGTTCACTCAACGGACAAAGCATGAAACAGCATTTCCAACAGATAGAACTCCACATGCGAGGAACAGAAGGGAAATGGTTATGGCCTGGGAGGGAAGCCAAAGTCTCTCTCCTTCTATCAGAAACACATTTTGAATTTGCCAGAACTGGCCTACCCCTTCTTGCTTTTGTTCACCCAGTAATAAATATTTATTAAGCCCTCATATCCAATCACTGTATTTAAATGTAAAATAGATGGAAAGAATAAAAAGAAACCAGTATTGCCCAGGCAGTTGTGTGACAGGCACTGAGCAAGGCACCGTTGAAATCATTACAAGCACCTGATAGGTGGCTACATTATTCCATTTTTATACTTGAGAAACAGGTTCAGAAAGGTTCAGCGACACAGCTAGCAGCTTTATCTGGATCGGTCCCGTTCTGATCTAGATTTCTTCCATCAGTGATCGGTAAAGCTACGAAGGTTTGTTTATTTCACTAGTGGGAGTGTTCACAAACACGTCTCCCTGGGACCAAATCTTGCCTGACAGCTAACGAGGAACACAAATTTGGTCTGTCACCAAAGCACAGAGTGAAGTCAAGTGGCTCACAGAGGTCTCCAACTCCTGACCCTGACCTTATTATGACTGATTAACCATCCCCCAATTTAGATATTTTATGGCCCGTTGCTTAAACTGCTTGTGGCAGAAGTGACGTGATCGTGTCCCTGCCAATCTCTGCTCCACTGCGATCAAAACAATGATCATGGCTGGGCCAGAAGCAGGAGCTTAGTGACTGCCAAGCCAGATCCCAGGCCATTGCCAGCTGCCCAACCCCTGCTCCCCATTCTCTAAAAAGTCAACCTTGATTCTCTTAGGAGGACAGTCCCCACCCAAGCCCTCCCTGCTCACTAATCTCGGCACACTCAGTTGCCACAGTCATCCTTACTCCTGCATTTCCTTCGAGTGGGAGAGTGGAGAAGCCGCATCTCCAGCGCTCATCCCTGAGTGGAAACTCGGAGACCCCGGGGATTGGCCACAGTGCTGCTGTTCTTGCTCTGGCTGGCTAGTGGAGCTCTCCCTTCTAGCCAGAGAACAAATTCTTGTTGGGGGGGTCAAGGAGGACCCAGGGAGGCTGGAGTGGAAGTGAAGAAGGAGGCTACTTCGTTGGCAAAAGTACCATTTTGGCACTCTAAACAGTCACTCTGTTGGGAGCACTTCATTCATTCATTTATTAAAAGTTTAGAGATTGGTTGAGTACTGGCTGCCAAGCCCTGTGCCATGGTGGTCCGCTGCCCCTGTCTTTATAGAGCTTACAGCATGGGGCGGGTTGAGGGGAGGTTGCTACTGACAAACTTACAGGCCCTGGTGGCCCAAGGCGCCAAACCTGCCTACCCACCCTGTGGAAATCTGAGTTCCAACACTTGAAAAGCTTAGCAGTTCTGGACAATGACTTAACCTCTACGTGTCTCAATTTCCTTATTGACAAAATAAGGACAAGAAAGACACCCAGCTCATAAAATTACTGTGAAGACTGAATGACTAAACACGCACAAAACTGAAGTGTGCCTGGCCACAATATGCACTCAATGGGTGTGTACAAGGTGTCCCAAGAGTCACCGCTAGGCCAGGGGTGGTGGCTCATGCCTATATCCCAGCACTCTGGGAGGCTGAGGTGGGAGGATTGCTTGAGCTTAGGAGTTCAAGACCAACATGAGCAAGAGTGAGATCCCCTTCTCGACTAAAAATAGAAGGAAAAAACTAGCTAGGCCTGGTGGTACACACCTATAGTCTCAGCTACTGGAGAGGCTGAGGCAGGATGATCGCTTGAGCCCAAGAGTCTGGGGTTGTTGTGAGCTATGGTGACATCATGGTCCTGTAGCCTGAGTGACTGAGTGAGACACTACCTCAAAAAGAAAAAGTCAACCCTAAAATTATCATACATAGGGAAAATGAGAAATTGTAGCTAAATGTATCTTTATTTACAAAATATTCATTACCAAATTTTACAAAATATTCTCTATGCATTGGCCACCTCGATCTATGGTGACTTTAGGAGCAACTTTTGGGACACCCTGCAGATGAGATGGTTCTGCTAGTACCGTAAAACAGCACGACGTGCCTCAGGGTGGGTTTGTCAGGCTGCTGGGAGCACACACAGCACCCCCTCATCCAGACAGGAGGCCCCCCGAGATGAGTTGATTCCTAAGGTGCAGTCTGAAAGACAAGTAGGGGTGAGGCGTCCAGGGGAAGAGAAAGGTAAACAGCCCTTCAGCCTTTGGGATAGGACAGAAGATGGTGGCGCTAATGGATTTGCTATATTCCACTATCACTGACTAGTAAGAAACAGGAGGCCAGACCAAAAGAAGTAAGAGGATATGGTAGGTAGAGGGACAATGATGCAAGTTTCAAAAAATAATAATATTAATGCATGGACTTTGTGAGGTTCACACATGGGGCTTCTGCAATAGCTTTAAGCCACTCAATTGAGAAGCTGTGGTTTCCATATCTTAGCAAATATTTGCAGTCTGGCCACAGAGGATGTCTCGATAAACTCAGCCCACATGTCATCTCTTCAGGGACGCCTTTCTCAACCACGCTTCGTTCCAAGAGGACCGAGGCATGGCTCAGTCCATTCTTGTAACCCCAGAGCATGAAGCAGTGTCTGGCTCATAGTAGGTGTTCAGAAATGTTTGTTGAATGAACAAATAGATACGAGCAAGGAAGTAATACCCAGCCCTTGCCCACAGGAAGCTTCAGAGATGAGCAGTGTGCTAACTGGGAGTTTGAGTTAAGGAGAACCTGGTATACAGAGATTCAAACAGCATCACAGGACTGCTCAGAGGAATCAGGGACTTAAAAAGAAAAAAAACTGAGAGCCAGTGAGCCAAAGTGGGTGAAGAGCAAGCCACCATGCTCAGATTGAGGGTTAGTTAGCAGAGCGCCATGTCCCTGCCTGACGCATGACCCCCACCCCGCAGGACTCGGCCTTCTGGGACCCTGCACGGCATGCAGAAAGGCTGACAGCTTGCAATCGATACCCAGTGCACTGAGACAAGGAGCGACATTATCACATCCATGGTACTACCCCACCTCTCAGCTGCAGCACTAAATATTCCCCGTAACAAGGCAAAGGGAAGTGACCAGAGCTATTATTCTCAGCCCTCCCACTTGGAAGCAAGAGGGGAGGCAAACCCTGCCCGGATGTTCTTAGGGGATGGCAAGCCAGGTCCCCGAAGAAACCTTTTGGAGCTGAGCACATGCTAATACAGCACGACAGGGATGGGAGAAGACTGGCCTTTTCATTCGCCTGGGTGTCCACAATCTAGGATGGGAAGCTGGTGGGCGGCTGAGAAGTACAACAGTAAATTGGAGGGGGGCGGGGGACGGGTCAGTGCCCTGTGCAGAGGGGATGCTGGATTTTATTCTATACGCCTAAGTCACTCCAATAAAAAAAAAAAAAAAAAAAAAAAACATTTGACTTCTCCTAGTGTGTGTGTGTGTGTGTGTGTGTGTGTGTTTATTTCAGCTTCTTTGATGGTGATATAATTGAAAGTCATATTTCATCTGGGCTATTGGTTTCCAACTCCAAATGCAGGTGGCATATGAATAGTCAACCCGAATCTACCTAAGGGACCTACAGCTAACAATTACAATGTTAGACACAATCTGTGTCTCCGGGAAGGAGCGTTGAGTCGGTCATATGACATACTAGCCACCATGCCACCACATGGAACTGACATTATATGCCGTGGGATGGTTCTTCAGCCTAGGAGAGGACGCTGACGGGAAGGAGGCAGGAGTGGGAGACCAGGGCCATTTTCTTAATTCAATGGTATGCTTATTTACAACCCCTCATTTCCTCTCTGATGAGAAGAGGGATAGACCTCTGATTTTTCATATTCTTTCTGAAAAGGAAGAAAGGTTGACTAGGTATATTTGTAATGTTTCTTGATGAAAGAATCAGCTGAAACCCAAGAACGAGCATGTCCATTGAAGACAGGACAGATGTCCCAGCACCCATCATGCAGCAAGAAAGTTCAGTTCGAAAGCTGATTTTTTCAAAGTACAAAACAAAGTCCCATTTCAGGAATGCAACACAGCCCAAAGCATCTCTTCACTTTGACCAGTGTAGAGTTAATTAGCTAACTCCATCAGTCTCAGGTGAGTCCCACTGCACCCCAAGAGAAACGTGGGGAGACTCCCACAAGAATGGGGATTATAGCTATTCCTTATTCTCTAGCATTAAAAAAATTCTTCTTAAACGTGATCTCATACACACACACACACATACAGCCTCAGTCTCCCACTAATAAATTCTCCTTTCTCAAAGAATCATCTCTGACTCATGTCCTTGCTACAGAAATGGAGAACACTTCCCAGCTGTTTAAGGGTACGACCTGGAAACAAAGGTTGTACATTTTTTTATTGTATTTTACATCAGGACTAGGGATCCATTTACAAATTAAAGCTCCACTGGCTTGGTTGATAATAAGGTTATACGACTCTACATAAGACTGCAATGACTTCCTTTTCTACCTGCTCGTTATTATGTAACTGTCCAGGTGGGGAGCTGTAATTGGACATTATTCCTTTTAGAGACAGTTCAACTTGGCCAGGCACTTTCATGACCAGAAAGATGGTGCAGCTTCCCAAAGTTACATGGAGTGTTGCTCCAAGGCCAAGATAGAAACTGTGTCTTTTGAACTTCTAAAATTCCTTTTATTTCATTGTTATTGTTATTGTTGTCGTGGTTTGTTTTTTCCATGTGCCTGAAAACAATGGGTCATCTCAGACCTAGTCTTTGAAAAGAAGTTTGTTTCCTACCCAGGAACATTCGGCATTTCTGCCTGGGATGCCACTACAGACTGTTCTGGGGGAAAGGCCTCATGCCAACACTCACTGACATCCTTTGCCTGAGTGTCCATAATATAAGAGGGGAAGCTCTGTCCGTGGCTGAGAAGTACAACAATAAATTGCAGGGGTACAGACGAACAGGTCAGAGGGGCTGTGTGCACAAAGAACGCTGGCTTTTATCCTACATGCCTAAGTCACTCCAGTTAAAAAAATTTGCTCCCCCCACCCCCATGTGGTGACAACTTTCCAACTCCCACAGAGGCACAGGTTCTCCCAGGCAGGCCCTCTGCCTTTATCTACCACAATGAATCTCATTCACCCACAAGATTAAATGCTATCAATTATTTTACCTTCCTACAGATCACATCACAAAATAATTATTCCATACCTGACCAAGTGTGACAGAGTGAGCTACAGAGATAAACAAGGGATAGTCCCTGTCCTTAAGGGATGCAGCCTAATAGGAAATGTCATTCCAAACTGATAATTTAAATGCAACATGGTAAATGCAATAGCAGAGACCTACATAGGCTATTATAGGCATACAGAGTTGAAAGTGAGTTAAATCCTCCAGAATGACAGCCCAACCCGACGAGAACAAACATGAACAAAGGCGCATGGCTGAGAAACACCAGCTCTTTCTGAGTAGCACAAGCAGTTTGATTTTGCTGAAAGACTCTTGGCTAATACTGGCTTGAGTACTGGCAAGGGAGCAGGGCCAGGGCTGCAGAGGGCCATTTGGAGAGCTCGGGCTTCACTCTGCAGGCTGCGGAGTGCTGCTGGAAGATTTTGCAGGGCAAATTGACATCGTTGGAATCACATTTTTTAAGATTGCTCTGCCAACTCTGTAAATGATACATGTGAAGTGGACTAGATTGAAGGCAGGAGCCTACTTAAGAAGGTGTAGAAGTGGTCCCAGAGAGATAATAAGAACCTGAATTTGGGATAGGAAAAATACTGAAGAGGTAAAAATCAATATAACTTTCAGAGTGATTTGATGAGAGTTAAGAAAGACAGAGAAGCCAATAAAGATGGCTAAGTCAACAGCTAAGATGCTGAGCAAAGGCATGAACAGGAATGCAGAAGAATGAAATTAGAGTAGGTTCAAGGGGGAGGAAAAGAAGATGAGGGCCTAATCTGGGGCATATTGGGTTTGCGGGGAGAGATCTCCAGCGGCATCAAGATCTCTATCACTCAGAGTCCTGGACAGGAGGGAAAGCTGTCTCCGTGTGTAGTGGCCTTGCAGGAGCGGGTGATGCGGGGAGAGCAGAGTGAGGATGTGTCAATTGAGGAGAGGACCCCAGGATTCCTGTGCTAAAGAGCAGACAGGGGAGGGGACCACCCAAAGCAGCAGAGAAGGAAGTGTCAGAGGTATAAGAACCATCAGCAATGGAGCTAAAGGAATAGAGCTCTCTCTCTGAAAAATAAATAGTTCCTTGAAATTACATATTTTTTAAAAGCCCAGTAGAAAAGAACCTGAACATGGGATAGGAAAACTACTGAAGAAAAGTAGAAAAGTAGGTAAGGGGGCTCAGAGCCTGTGGCTCAAGCGGCTAAGGCACCAGCCACGTACACCTGAGCTGGTGGGTTCAAATCCAGCCTGGGCCACCAAACAACGACAGCTGCAACCAAAAAATGACTGGGCATTGCGGCGGGCGCCTGTAGTCCTAGCTACTTGGGAGGCGGAGGCAGGAGACTCACTTGAGCCCAGGAATTGGAGGTTGCTGTGAGCTGTGATGCCACGGCACTCTATCCAGGGTGACAGCTTGAGGCTCTGTCTCAAAAAAAAAAAAAAAAAGAAAGAATGAAAAGAAAGGAAAAGTAGGTAAGGGAAATTTCAGAAAAGAAAATATTTAAGAAGTCAATAAGCATAAGAAATATGGTCTACTTAGTAATCAGGAAAATGCAAATAAATGCTACATAGCCACAAAAATTAGGACTGATGCTGAAAAAGTTAGCAAAGATATGTTACAACTGGAACTCGCAAATACCGTTGGTGCAGTATTAACCAACCATTTTGGAAAATCATATGGCATTATCTACCACCATCAGAGATGCTCATACCTATAACCCAGTAATAAACAAATAAATACATCTACGTAAAACACAATGTATGCCATACATGTAATAGGGTCATACCCTATAACCCAATGCTGAGTACATTCTCAACAAATTTATGTACATGTACACCTTTCAGATAAATTCTCAGCAATACTCCTCAATAAATGGTAAAATAAGAAAACAACACAGATGGCCATCAATAGTAAAACAACACAACATGTTCTTCCCACAAAATGGAATATTGTCAATGAAAATAAATGAACTAGGGTACAGGCTAAACTTACTAAATGCAGAATACATATGTTTTCATACAATAACCAAGAAAATCCCATGAAGGTTACATTGAATAGTTGTATGAAAATATTTCAGATTGTATATGAAGCCAGCACATTGTACCCCATGATTGCACTAATGTACACAGCTATGATTTAATAAAAAAAAAAGAAAAGAAAAGAAATGAACTACAACTTTACACAGCAACCTGATGAATCTTACAAATAGGAGGTTAAGAAAAAGCCACCAGACAAAAGAGTATACGCATTGTGATTACAATTACATAAAAGTCACAGGTGAAACAAAACTAGTGTTTAGGTGGTAAAACTATAGGTTTTTTATAGTGGTGGTAAAACTATAAAGAAAATACTTAGGTGGTAAAACTATAAAGAAAAGCAAAGAAGTGATTATGGACAGTGGTTACCTGGGGGGGAAGGAAGGGAATTTCACCAGGAGGAAGCATTGAGAGGGGAGGCTGACACACACCAATTTTCCATTTTAGAGGGTTTTTCCTTTATTGTAATTCATTAAACTCTATATGTGTTCTATGTAATTTTGATACATGTATTGTATTTCATATCTAAAAATATTTGTTTTAATGGCTAACAGAGGGAGTTAGCCCTCTAAGGGATAGAGGTCAGAGAAAAGTTAGAGAGTCAGAGAAAACAGTCTCAAAACCACATCAAGAGCCCTGGAGGTCATCACTGCATCACAACCTAGGGCAGTGTATTTATAACGATAACTGGGAGTCACCAAGAAAATGCTAAATTAGTTCTATATTTGCAACTGGACAAGACAATGAAGCAGGAAATACATATGTAACAAGAAAAAGAAAAGTTATGAAGGTTGCAGAATGAGAACCCGTGGTCATGTTAGGAGTGGGTGTAAGTTCCTTTCCTTTTACAGTTCTTCCTCAATTCTCCCACTTTCTCTCTCTTTTTGTTTTTGTTTTTGTTTTGTTTTGTTTTTTTGAGACAGAGTCGCCCTCGGAAGAGTGCAGTGGTGTCACAGCTCACAGCAGCCTCTAACTCTTGGACTGAAGCCGTTCTCTTGCCTCAGCCTCCCAAGTAGCTGGGACTACAGGCACCTGCCACAACACCCTGCTGTTTTTTGGTTGCAGTTGTCATTGTGGTTTAGCAGGCCTAAGTATATGTGACTGGCACCCTACCCACTGAGCCATAGGTGTCCCCCCCCTTTTTTTGAGACAAAGTCTCACTTCGTTGCCTTTAGAGTACCGTGTCATCATAGTTTACAGAAGCCTCCAACTCTTGGGCTTAAGCAATTCTCTTGCCTCAGCCTCCCAAGTAGCTGGGACTATAGGCACCTGCCACAACACCTGGCTATTTTTAGAGACAGGGTCTCGCTCTGGCTCAGGCTGGTCTCAAACTCCTGAGCTCAGGCAATCCACCTGCCTCAGCCTCCCAGAGTGCTAGGATTACAGGCGTGAACCACCATGCACTTTCAATGATATTTTTCTTGACACTCCCCAGAAACAATTGCACCCAGACTGTGTGAGAGGTGGGGATGGAGACATCACATTCCCATATATCTATCTGGGCACATTACTAGATGGACCAATATTTCCATCCAGTATTTCTATCTACATCAAATATTTCCAATTACCTCATTAAATGGGAAAATGCACTAAACAGGGCATTGTTAATCCAGCCAACATTTGTTTCCACTACCCAGAACTCTACCCTCTTTATTACAGTAAACTCTCTAGATATTTTCTTAGGGTGGACGCTGCTTCCCAACCTCTGGCCAGGCACCTTGAATGAAGATGACCTCACTCCTAGCTCCAAGAACAGAGCAGGGGACCTGGGAAGTTCAGAGATAACCTAAATCAGGTCAACCAGGACCATGAAGACTCAATCTGCGACCACTTTTCAGTAATCAGGGAATTGGATTTGCTCTTTCTTGATGAATATGAACAAAACAGGATTGGGAACTATAGCAGTTGTAGCCATTTTGCCACCATACAAAGTCTAGAAATGACTGAATCCAATATAAGTGTAGTGTGGTTAGCACAGGGGGCAGTGAATCCTTCCCATCGAGAGCCAGATAGTAAGTATTTAAGATTTTCAGGCCGTACAGTCTCTATTATAACTACTCAGCGTTGTCGTTGTGGTGTGAAAGCATCTGCTGATAATATTATATACACATAAATGAGGGTCTGTGTTCCAATACATAAATTTCTTTATTTGAAACAATTTTTTTTTACAAAAAAGGGCAGGAGTGAGATTTGGCACATAATCTAGAGCTTGCCAACTGCTGGTTTAGAATTTGGGCTCTGAAAACAAGGCTCATGGATTCTAGTCCCGAGTCCATCACTTGAACAGGCCTGAACAAATTACTTAATCTGAGCAGTGACTGTAGCTCAAAGGAGTAGGACACCAGCCCCATGTGCCGGAGGTGGTGGGTTCAAACCCAGCCCCGGCAAAAAATTGCAAAAAAAAAAAAAACAACAACAAATTACTTAATCTCTCTATGCCTCACTTTCCCCATCTGTAAATGGAAATGATGATACTACCACCTACCTCACAGACTCATTGAGAGGATTAAATGAATGAGTAAACGTAATGTGTTTTAAACTGAGCCTGGGACGTTGAAGGGCTGCATATGTTACCTATCATAACATTCACTACCAAAGGTGGCAAGAGAAAAAAATCCAATCCCATGTCATTTGAGCCCCAGATCAAAATGCACCTTAGCCCAGCCTATTTAGTTCCATGAGGTAATAAGTTCCCTATTTTGCTTAAGTTGGTTTGAGTTGGATTTTTTTCTTATGACCCAAATCATCGCATCTAACTAAATGAATGAAATCAGAGCAGAGATGACAATTTACCTAACACTCATGATGTAACTTCTCTCATTCCTGCACCCACCACAGACATCACCAATCAATCACCGCATTTTCTCTCACTGAATCATGAAAGGAACCAAGACGTGTTTTATCCCCAAAACAGGACTCTAAGTGGTCTCTATTAATCAAAGTCAGCGTATGAAATCAAACCTCTCTCTATCCCTGCTTTAGGTCATGAATTCTAAGAGTTAATTACCAGTAATACTAACGAGCTTTATAAACATTCTCTTAGTATTATTTTGCAATAGAGAAAAATTATCCAAAAGAACTATACATTCTGAGGTGTATGGGCTTCTTTTCTAACTCCTCGTTTGAGTTTCTATTCCATTTCAAACCCATATGCTTTAAGTTGAATGCAGAAACACTGGAGAGCATTCTGCCATCTTTTTACTTTTACACAGTGACTTTCTCTAGGAAAAGTGCTCAAAAAATTTCATTTGCATGAATGAGGTCGGCAGAGGCTGCTAAAGAACAAGTTTCTCCTCTGACCCAAGAAGTGATAAAATTAATAGACTTTAAAATGTACAGTGTCACTGATGTATGTAATGTCCTTAATCTACAATGGGAAAAAACAATGGCATAATTGATTTAATTTGTTTTATATTCATGAAGAGAGAGGCTTTTGAATTCAGAATGCAAATGAGCAAAAAGCCTTGATACTGTCTCTTTTCTTTTCATTTTTTTGTCTTCTTTTAAAATTTTCTCTATACAAACACATGTGTTTATTTGGTTTCCACTTTTTGCCTTCACAAAATTAAAAAGGCTTAAAATTTAATAACGATAATAATGTTTAAGATAAGGACTAGAAACAAAAACCTCATAAAGAACGAACAAAGATAAATGCATTCAGAAAAGAAATCAGACAATTGCTGCAATGAAATATTGAGCAATAATAATAATAAAGCAAAAAAAGTAACATTCACATCATCAGATAAGAGTATGTCTATCATAGAATGCTTTGACTCTGAGGTTCAGTATGGAGTCATCAGTTAACATCTTCTTATTTTTTTTTCCAAAGTCTCAAAAAATAGAAAACTAATATTTATAAGTAAAATAAAAGATAATTTCAAAAAACAGATCATGCCAAATCTTATAGACAATAGAAAAAGAAGAAATACTTCAAAATCCTTCTACTTCATCTGGATACACCTGATATTAAAATTGGGAAAAATATATTATTATAAAGGGGAAATTACAAACATATTTCACTTATAAATGAGGATGCAATATCCTAAACAACATAAAAACAAGTTGAATTAAAAATTAATGTTCAAGTAATGTACTTTGGTCAAAATTAAATCCAATTTATGTGAGAATTAGTCACTATTTTCTTTTCTTTTTTTTTCTTTTCCCTTCCCTCCTTCTCTCTCTGTCTGCTCTCCCTTTCCCCATGCCCCACCTTGTCATTAATAGTCATTAATTGTCCTTATATCAAATTTGAATACATAGGATTTATGCTTCTCCATTCCTGTGATGCTTCACTAAGAATAATGTGTTCTACCTCTATCCAGGTTAATACAAATGCTGCAAAATCTCCATTTTTTTTAATGGCTGAATAGTTTTCCATGGTATACATATACCACAGCTTGCCAATCCATTCCTGGGTTGAGGAGCATTTAGGCTGTTTCCACATTTTAGCGATTGCAAATTGACCTGTGATAAACAATCTAGTACAAGTGTCTTTATAATAAAATTTGTTTCTTTTTCCTTCTGGATAGATGCCCAGTAACGGGATTGGAGGATCAAATGGGAGGTCTAGGTTGAGTTCTTTGAGAGTTCTCCATACTTCCTTCCAAAAAGGTTGTATTAGTTTGCAGTCCCAACACCAGTGTAAAAGTGTTCCTTTCTCTCCACATCTGCGCCAGCATCTGCAATTTTGAGATTTTGTGATATGGGCCATTCTCACTGGGGTTCCAGTTCTAAGTGGAAAAGCTTTCAGTTTAACTACATTCAGTAAAATATTAGCTATGGGTTTATAATAGATAGCTTCAATCAGTTTAAGAAATGTACCACCTATGCCTAAACTCTTCAGTGTTCTAATTAGAAAAGGATGCTGGATTTTATCAAATGCTTTTTCTGCATCTATTGAGAGGATCATATGGGCTTTGTTTTTGCTTCTGTTGACACAGTGAATAACGTTTATGGATTTACATATATTAAACCAGCCTTGCGTCCCTGGGATGAAACCTACTTGATCGTGATGTATGATTTTTTTGATGATAAGCTGTAATCTGTTGGCTAGGATTTTGTTGAGAATTTTTGCATCTATATTCATTAGTGAAATTGGTCTAAAGGTCTCGTTTTTAGTTGGGTGGGTCTTTTCCTGGTTTTAGTATCAGCGTGGTATTTACTTCGTAGAACGTGTTGGGGAAGATTCCTTCCTCCTCAATTTTGTGGAATAATTTCTGCAATATGGGAATAAGCTCTTATTTGAAGGTTTTATAGAATTCTGGTGTGAAGCCATCCAGACAAGGGCATTTATTTTTTGTTGGGAGATTTTTTTATTGTTTCTTTGATCTCAGTGCTTGAAATTGGTCTGTTTAGAAGATCTATTTCATCTGGGCTAAGTCTAGGGAGAGGGTGTGACTCCAAATATTGATCCACTTCCCTCACATTGCCAAATTTCTGGGCATAGAGTTTCTGGTAGTATTGAGAGATGATCTCTTGTATCTCTGTGTCATCAGTTGTTATTTCCCCTTTATCACTTCTGATTGAGGTTACCAGAGATTTTACTTTTTTATTTCTAGTTAGTCTGGCCAAAGTTTTATCTATTTCATTTGTTTTTTTTAAAAAAAACAACTCCTTATTTTATTAATTTTCTGAATAATTCCTTTGTTTTCAATTTCATTCATCTCTGATTTAATTTTGGATATTTCTTTTCTTCTGCTGGGTTTAGACTTAGATTGTTCTTTTTCCAATTCCATCAGATGGCTTGTGAGTTTGTTGATATGTAATCTCTTTTTTGAATGTAGCCTTCTAAAGTGATAAATTTTCCTCTCAGGACTGCTTTTGTTATATCCCACAGGTTTTGGCAGCTTGTGTCTTTATTGTTGCTATACTCAAGGAAGTTAATGATTTCCTTTTTTATTTCTTCCTGCACCCAAATGTCATTCAGCATAAGGTTTTTTAACTTCTATGCCTTCGTCTGAGGTTGAACGCTTTTGTTGGAGTTGAGTTCGACTTTTAGTGGCTTGTGGTCTGAGAAGTTGCAAGGTATAATTTC
>CAUYRH010063802.1:0-19930 GCA_963574655.1 Perodicticus potto | reverse complement strand
TTATTAGTAAGTTTGAGTTCTCTATGGATTCTGGTTATCAAACCTTCGAAAGCATAACCTGCATATGTCCTCTCCCATTCTGAGTGCTGTCTGCTTGCTTTACTTACTATGTTCTTGGCTGTGCAGAAGCTTTTTAGTTTGCTCAGATCCCAGTAATGTATTTTTGGTATTGCTCCTTCTTTATGAGGAGGACCCCCCCCCCAGTTTTTCCCAGAGGGTCCTCCTCATAAAGTATTCTCCCAGGCCAATTTCTTCAAGTGTTTCTCCTGCACCATCTCCAAGAATCTTTATACTTTCATGTTTTAAGTATAAATCTTTTATCCCGGGAGAGTCAATTTTTTTTTTAACCTTCATGGGATTTTCTTGTTTATTGTGTGAAAACATTTGTGTTCTGCCTTTAGTAGGTTTCACCTGTCCCTTCTAAGATGCACCATAAGTGTGATCCCACCATTTACCCTCTCTCCACACACCCTCCCCCTCCTCTTTCCTCCCTTACCCCTTTCCTCCCTTACCCCTTTCCCCATCTTCTTGTGCTGTAATTGGGTTATAGCCTTGAGAGTCAATTTTTGTTAATGGTTAATTTTGTGTGTCCACTCTAAGTCTTCTACAAGTTGCCAGCCAATTCTCCCAGCACCATTAGTTAAATAGGGAATCTTTTCCCCAATTTATATATATATATTTTATTAAATCATAGCTGTGTACATTAATGCAATCATGGGGTACAATGCGCTGGTTTTACATACAATTTGACGTGTATTCATCAAACTGGTTAACATAGCCTTCACAGCATTTTCTTATTGTGTTAAGACATTTATATTCTACACCTAGTAAATTTCACATGTACCCTTGTAAGATGCACCATAGGTATGGTCCCACCAATTACTCTTCTTCCACCCATCCTCTACCTTCCCCTCCCCTCCCTATCCCCTTTCCCCTTCTTCTTGAGCTATAATTGGGTTATATAGCTTTCATAAAGCTATAAATTGGTTTCTTTTAAAAAAATTTTCTTTTGTGCCTTTATTTTCTTCACCCTTACTATCTACCCATCAGTAATTCTTCTTCTTCTTCTCTTTTATTAATTCATAGCTATGTACATTAGTGCAATCATGGGGTACAATGTGCTGGCTTCATATACAATCTGAAATATTTTCATCAAACTGTTTAACATAGCCTTCATGACATTTTCTTAGATATTGTATGAAGACATTTGTATTCTGCATTTAGTAAGTTTATAAATTGGTTTCATAGTAAGACTGAGTACATTGGATACTTTTTCTTCCATTCTTGAGATACTTTGCTAAGAAGAATATGTTACATCTCCATCCATGTAAACGTGTAAGAGGTAAAGTCTCCATCTTTCTTTAAGGCTGCATAACATTCCATGGTGTACATATACCACAATTTATTGATCCATTCCTGGGTTGATGGGAACTTGGGCTTCTTCCATGCAGCAATTATGAATTGGGCTGCAAGAGGGACACTTAGGATAACATCCAAACCGCTGCAAATGCCATTAATTCTGTCTTTTCATGGCTGAGTAGTTAGTATCCTATGGTATCTGTACACTGAATTTTGTGAATCCACACCTGAACTGCTGGGCGTTTGGGTTGATTCCACATCTTTGTGATTGTGAGTTGTGCTACAATAAACATTCGAGTGCAAAAAAAAAAAAATGAATTGGGCTGCAAGAAACATTCTGGTACATACATCTTTGTTATAATGTGATTTTTGATCTTCTGGATATATACCTGGTAGAGGAATTGTAGGATCAAATGGCAGGTCTATTTTTAGATCTCTAAGTGTTCTCCAAACGTCTTTCCAAAAGGAACATATTAGTTTGCATTCCCACCAGCAGTGTACTTCTACACTTCCCTTTTCTCCACATCCATGTCAACATCTCTGGTTTTGGGATTTTGTGAAGTGGGCTAATCTTACTGGAGTTAGGTGATATCTCAAAGTAGTTTTGATTTGCATTTCTCTCATGATTAAGGATGATGAGCATTTTTTCATGTGTCTGTAGGCCGTGTGCCTGTCTTCTTCAGAGAAATTTCTCTTCAAGTCCCTTGCCCACCCTGAGATGGGATCACTTGTTCTTTTCTTGCTAATACATTTGAGTTCTCTGTGGAGTCTGATTATTAAACCTTTGTTGGAGGCATAATCTGCAAGTATCTTCTCCCATTCTGAGGGCTGTCTGCTTGCTTTACTAACTGTGTTCTTGGCTGTGCAGAAGCTTTTTAGTTTGATCAGGTCCCAGTAGTGTATTTTTGATACTGCTTCAATTGCTCAGGCGGCCCTCCTCATAAAATATTCACCCAGGTCGATTTCTTCAAGAGTTTCCTATGTACTTTCTTCTAGTATTTTATTTATTTATTTATTTTTTGAGACAGAGCCTCAAGATGTCACCCTGGGTAGTCTTCTAGTATTTTTATAGTTTCATGTCTTAAGTTTAAATCTTTAATCCAGTGGGTCTATCTTAGTTATTGGTGAAAGGTGTGGGTCCAGTTTCAGTTTTCTACAGGTTGCTGGCCAGTTCACCCAGCACCATTTGTTAAATAGTGAATCTCTTCCCCATGGAATGTTTTTAATTGGCTTGTCAAAGATCAAATAATGGTAAGTAGCTGGGTTTATCTCTTGGTTCTCTATTCTGTTCTAAACATCTACCTCTCTGTTTTTGTGCCAGTACCATGCTGTTTTGATCACTATCGTTTTATAGTATAGTCTGAGGTCTGGTAGCATAATTCCTCCTACTTTGTTTTTATTTCTCAGTAAGGTCTTGGCTATTAGAGGGTTTCTCTGATTCCATATAAAATAGAGAACTTTAAAGCATGACAGTGGAGCTTTAATAGGGATTTCATTAAAATTGTGTATTGCTTTGGGTAGTATGGACATTTTAACAATGTTGATTCTTCTCAACCATGAGCATGGTATGTTTTTCCATTTGTTAACATCTTCAGCTATTTCTTTTCTTAGAGTTTCATTATTCTCTTCATAGAGATATTTCACATCCTTTGTTAGGTAAACTCTCAAAATACTTCATCTTCTTTGGCACTCCTGTGAACAAAATAGAGTCCTTGACTGTTTTTTCAGCATGACTATTGTTGGTATACATAAAGGCTACAGACTTACAAGTGTTGATTTTGTACCCTGAGATGCTGCTGTATTCCTTGATCACGTCTAAGAGTTTTGTAGTAGAATCCCTGATGTTTTACAGATATACATTCATATTATCTGCAAAGAGTGAAAGTTCGATCTCTTCTGCCCTGAGGTGGATACCATTGATCACCTTTTCATGCCTAATTGTGATGGCTAACACGTCCATTACAATGTTAAAAAGCAGTGAAGACAATGGGCAACCTTGCCTGGTTCCTGATCTAAGTGGAAATGACTTCAATTTAACTCCATTCAATACAATATTGGCTGTGGTTTTGCTGTAGATGGCCTCTATCAGTTTAAGAAATGTCCCTTCTATACCTATTTTCTTAAGTGTTCTGATAATGAATGGATGCTGGATATTATCAAAAGCTTTTTCTGCATCAATTGAGAGAATCATATGGTCTTTGTTTTTTAATTTGTTTATGTGCTGAATTGTATTTATAGATTTACATATATTGAACCAGCCTTGAGACCCTGGGATAAAGTCCACTTGGTCATGGTATATAATTTATTTGATGGGTTGCTGGATTCTGTTTGTTAGGATCTTGTTGAATATTTTTGCATCAATATTAATTAGTGATATTGGTCTATAATTTTCTTTACTTGTTGGGTCTTTTCCTGGTTTGGGGATCAAGGTGGTGTTTGCTTCATAGAATGTGTTGGGTAGTATTCCTTCTTTTTCTATATTTTGGAAAAGGTTGAGTAATATAGGTACTAGTTCCTCTTTAAAAGTTTGGTAGAATTCTGATGTGAAGCCATCTGGTCTTGGGCTTTTCTTTTTAGGGAGATTTTGTATAGTTGATGCTATTTCATAACTTGATATGGGCCTGTTCAATGTTTCCAATTCATTCTGGCTAAATCTAGGAAGGTGGTGTGCTTGGAAGAATTGGTCAGTTTCCTGCAGATTTTCATATTTCTGAGAATAAAGTTTCTTGTAATATTCAATAAGGATGTTTTAAATTTCTGACTAGGCTATTGTTATTTCATCATTACCATTTCTGATTGATGAAATTAGAGATTTTGCTCTTTTTTTCCTAATTAAGTTAGCCAAAGGTTTACTTTTTTTTTTTTTTTTTTTTATACAGAGCCTCAAGCTGTCACCCTGGATAGAGTGCCGTGGCATTACAGCTCACAGCAACCCCCAATTCCTGGGCTCAAGTGAGTCTCCTGCCTCCACCTCCCAAGTAGCTGGGACGACAGGTGCCTGCCACAAAGCCCGGCCATTTTTTGGTTGCAGCCGTCATTGTCGTTTGGCAGGCCCAGGCTGGATTCAAACCCGCCGGCTCAGGTGTACGTGGCTGGTGCCTTAGCCTGTTGAGCCATAGGCGCCAAGCCAAAGGTTTACCATTTTATTGACCTTTTCAAAAAAGGAAATTTTTGATTTATTAATCTGTTGTATAATTCTCTTGTTTTCAATTTCATTTTTAATTCTGCTCTAATTTTGGTTATTTCTTTTCTTCTGCTGGGTTTGGGATTGGAATGTTCTTCCTTTTCCAGTTGCTTGAGATGTCCCATTAAGTTGTTAACTTACTCTGTTTCTGTTCTCTAGGAAGGCTTTCAGTGCTATAAATTTCCCTCTTAGGACTACCTTTGCGGTATCCCAGAGGTTCTGATAATTTGTGACTTCAGTAAAATTTTGTTCCAAAAATTTGATAATTTCCTTTTTAATCTCTGCTCATCTAGCCAAACAGTGTAAATAATCATGTGGTGGAATCAGTGGAAAAACTCCGGTAACATGAACAACCAGAGCAGATCAACTCCTCCAAGGAACTATATGGTGGATACCACTGAAGATCCCATTCATAGACAAATGGCTGGGATGTCAGAAATCGAATTCAGAGTTTGGATTGCAAATAACATTAATAGAATGGAGGTAAAGTTAGAATTAGAAATTCAAGGAGCAATTCAAAAGTTGTCTCAAGAATTCAATGAATTCAAAGACAAAATCACCAAAGATTTTGACACATTAAGAATTTGCAGCCCTCAAAGATGTTAGAAATACAGTAGAATCCCTCAGTAACAGAATGGAGCAAACAGAACAAAGGATTTCTGACATTGAAGACAAAGCCTTTGAACACTCCCAAATGATCAAAAAGGAAGAGAAATGGAGAGCAAAAATGGATCATTCTCTCAGAGAATTTTGGGATAATTCAAAGAAAACTAAATTTTCACCTTATAGCACAGAGGCCCTTTTTCATGAGATTATGAAGGAGAACTTTCCAGACATGACAAGAGATTGTGAAATTCAGATATCAGACAGTTTCAGAACCTAATCTGCAAAAATATAAGTGTCAGCAACATCATTGAAATGACTTCAACATCATCAGGGATTGATGTTGCTGACACTTATATTTTTGCAGATTTTGTGATTGTGATTCTGTGCTGGCTATATTCCCATGCAGACCAGGGGTGTTTGAGTTCACAGAAACTGTGACTCAGCTCTGGTCTGTGCCACTGCCCAGAGTCCGTGTTTCTGTTTCCCCTGCAGTCTGTTTTGGGGCCAGTGTGGCTCACACTTGGCTCAGAGATCCAGCCTCGGCCTGGCTGCCTTTGTTTCAGCTATGATCCCCTGAGGGCTGGGTGTTTCTTAGGCTAACTAAAGCAGTCCTTTGGCTCAGCCCTGCCCTGAGAGAGTGCCGTCTCTGTGCATGCATCTTTAATTCTCCACTCCGCCAGGTTTCCCCCCTGCTGATACTGCCTCAGGCATACCCTGTGCTCACAGGGTCTGAATTTACATCCCAGATCTATTCTGCTAGTGTCTGCCACCAGAGAAGATGCTCGACTTTCTCTGGTTTCCCAGAGATAGGGAATGTCCTTCCAAAATATCCCCAGGGTCCCCAATTTATATTTTTGATAGGCTTATCAAAGATCAAATGATGATAAGTGTCTAGGTTCATCTCTTGGTTCTCAATTCTGTTCAATACATCTACCTCTCTATTTTTGTGCCAATACTATGCTGTTTTGATTACTATAGACTTGTATAGTCTATAGTAGTGTATAGTTTGAAGTCTGATAGTGTGATTTCTCCTGATTTGTTTTTATTTCTGAATAATGTCTTGGCTATTCGAGGCTTTTTCTGGTTCCATATAAAATAAGGTACTATTCATTCCAGATCTTTGAAGTATGATGGTGGTGCTTTGATAGGGATTGCATTAAATTTGTAATTGCTTTGGATAATACGGACATTTTAACAATATTGATTCTTCCTAGCCATGAGCATGGTGTGTTTTTCCATTTGTTGAGATATTCAGCTATTTCTTTACTCAGAGTTTAATAATGCTCCCTATGGAGATCTTTTATGTCCTTAATTAGGTAAATTCCAAAGTATTTCATCTTCTTTGGCACAACAATAAAGGGAATAGAGTCCTTGACTGTTTTTTGGCTTGACTATAACTGGTATATATAAAAGCTACTTATTTGTGAGTATTGATTTTGTATCCTGAGATGCTACTATATTCCTTGATCACTTCTAAGAGTTTTGTAGTTGAGTCCCTGGGGTTTTCCAGGTATAAAATCATATCATCTGCAAAGAATGAAAGTTTGATCTCCTCTGACCCTATTTGTATACACTTGATCACCTTCTCTTGCCTGATTGTGATGGGTAAGACTTCCATTACCACGTTAAAAAGCAATGGAGACAATGGGAAACGTTGCCTAGTTCCTGATCTGAGTGGAAATGTTTTCAATTTTACTCCATTCAATATGATATTGGCTGTGGGTTTGCTGTAGATGGACTCTATCAGTTTAAGAAATGTCCCTTCTATACCTATTTTCTTAAGTGTTCTGATCATGAAAGGAAGCTGGATATTGTGAAAAGCTTTTTCTACATCTATTGAGAGAATTGTATGGTCTTTGTTTTTTAGTTTGTTTATGCAATGTATTAGATTTATAGATTTATGTATATTGAACCAACTTTAAGATCCTGGTATAAAACCCACTGGGTCATATTGTGTATAATACATTTGATGTGTTGCTGGATTTTGTTTGCTAGGATCTTATTGAATATTTTTGCATCTGTGTTCATTAAAGATATTGGTCTGTAGTTTTCTTTTCTTGTTGAGTCTTTTCCTGGTTTGGGGATCAGGGTGATATTTGCTTCATAGAATGTGTTGGGAAGTATTCCTTCTTTCTTTATTTTTCACCATTTGGCTAGAGAAGTTGGCAAGGTGAAATTGAATTGAGGGCTCCTGGAGCTGTAATTAACCAGCCCTTTACCAAAGAACTGGGACTGGTGATTTTGGCTTTTCCCTTCAGCTTAACAAAGGTCCCATTCAGGACTACAGCCTGAAACCTGGGCACCTGCTTTTGTGGTGGGACTAGAAGGTACTGACTGGTATTCAGCTAGTCTCTGTCTAATCCTAGTGGCTTTGGGCTGAAATCTAAGCTGTGGAGATATATAAGTAAGAAAGACACCCTGCCTCCGCCCCACAGGCAACAACCAAAAGGGGAGAATCCCACACTCCCACAACAACACAACCAGGGTACAACCTTGGGGGGGGGTCCCCAGGTGATTGGCCCAGGTCAAGAGTGCCAAACCAATTGTCATGGTTGACACAAACACCAATCAGGTGTGAGAGTTCAAAAGGTGTTCAGCATTTAGGCAGCAGGGGTGCACTGGCAGCTCAATTTGACCCGGTTGGAGGGACTGTGGAGCTGTCACTGTTGGGGGTTGTGCCACTGGTCTGGGGTACTGCTGTGTGCAGCTCACAGGAGCTGGCAGGGAGCGGAGGGCATTGCCACCAGCTGCAAGGGTCATAGGAGCCTGGCAGGGAGTCAAAGGGCAGTCACTGGCTCTGGGCCCTATGGGTTTCAGGAGCCAGGTGGGAGGCACCGGCCATAGGCTGTGAATCACAGGGCCTGGGTGGGAGTTGCTGGTCTCCAACTGTGGGTCACAGGGGCTAGGCGGGAGTCACCAGCTGTGGGCTGTGGATTTCAAAAGCAGGAGGGTGGAGTCTCCACCTGTGGGCCTCACTGGTCACAAGAGCCAGGCAGGAATTGCTGGAAGTGGGCTGTGTGTTGCAAAAGCTAGGCAGGAGTCGCTGGCTGGGGGCTGCATGTGTCATAAGAACCTGGTGGGAGTCTCTGGCCATGGGCCGCAGGTCCATGGAGCTGGGCAGGAGTCACCACCATGTCTGCTGGTCACAGGAGCCCAGTGGGGAGCCAGTGGGCTGCAGTTGACTGTGGTCAGTAGCATGGGACTGAGCTATGCTTTTTCCAACATGGGACAAGTCTCTCTCCCCTTGTGACTCCCTGCCTCTATTAAAGTTATAGTTTCAGTGCAACTGTCCCACAGCTCATGAGGTGCCCTGCCCTAGCAAAAATCTGCCAAACACTCTGGATTTTGCAGGGGGTAGTCTTCCAGATCTGCAGGAGGAGTTGAGGGGTGGATTGGGAATTAAGAAGGTAGGGAGAATATTCGATCAACTTTTGGTCCAGGTAAGAGACTACCTGGGCTTGCAGTGGTATCTCTCCATGGAAGGAGTCCCAGCCTTCAGGCATTCTCTCCCCTTTGGTGAAACAAAAGGTCATCTGTTCTCTACGTGCCTCAAGCTGCTCTCCTGACAGAGGGAAAAGGAAGGATTCCTATCCTCTTTGGGATGGATTTTGTACCCATAATTTGTTTCCTTGGAGTCCCAGCTTGTTGCAGCAGGGGTGATGCAAACCTATCAATCATCTCTCTCAGCTCAGCTCCTGATTTTCTGCTTTATTGGGTTATTTCTGACCATGATTTCTCCCTCTGGATGAGAGCCTCTGCCGAAAGCTGGCTTCATTGGCCATCTTGCCTCCCTCCCCCAGATGTCTTTTCAATAAACTTACTTCCCTTTTTGGGGTATATACCCAGCAGTGGGATTGCTGGGTCCCATGGTAAATATATTTTCAGTGTTTTGAAGAACCTCCATACTCTTCTCCATTGTGATGCACTAGTTCACATTCCCACCAACAGTGTACAGGGTTCCCATCATTCCACATCCTCATCAACAGTTAGTATTGCCTGTTTCTTTGATAAAAGCCATTTTAACTGGGGTAAAATAATATCTCATAGTTTTGATTTGCATTTCCCTGATGACTAATAATGTTGAGCATTTTGTCATATTGAGCATGTCTTCTTTTGAGAAATGTCTATTCAAATCTTTTCCCCATTTTTTATTTTTATTTTATTTTATTAAATCATGGTTGTGTACATAAATGCAATCATGGGGTACAATGTGCTGGGTTTATATACAATTTGAAATATTTTTGTCAAACTGGTTGACATAGCTTTCATGGCATTTTCTTGAAATGTGTGCAGATATTTATATTCTACATTTAGTAAGTTTCACCTGTACCCTTCTAAGATGCACGGTAAGTGTGGACCCATCAATTACTCTCCCTCCCCTCCCCTCCCTTGTCCCTTTCCCCAATTCTTGTGCTGTAATTGGGTTATAGCTTTCATATGACAGCAATAAATTAGTTTCATAGTAAGGCTGAGTACAGTGGATACTTTTTCTTCCATTCTTGGGATACTTTTCTAAGAAGAATATTTTCCAGCTTCATCCATGTAAACATGAAAGTGGTAAAGTCTCCATCTTTCTCTAAGGCTGCATAATATTCCATGATATACATATACCACAATTTATTAATCCATTCATGGGTCAACGAGCACTTGGGCTTTTTCCATGATTTGGCAATTATGAATTGGGCTGCAATAAAATTTGTATTGTAATTGTATTCTGATACAATATCTTTGTTATAATGTGATTTTTGGTCTTCTGGATATATACCTAGTAGAGGAATAATGGGATCGAATGGTAGTTTTATTTTTAGATTTCTAAGTATTCTCCAGATAACTTTCCAAAAGGACCATATTAGTGGCTCAGCGCCTGTGGCTCAACGGTCTAAGGCACCAGCCACGTACATCTGAGCTGGTGGGTTCGAATCCAGCCTGGGCCCGCCAAACAACAATGACGGCTGCAACCAAAAAATGGCTGGGTGTTGTGGTGGGCACCTGTAGTCCCAGCTACTTGGGAGGCAGAGGCAGGAGATTCGCTTGAGCCCAGGAGTTAGAGGTTGCTGTGAGCTGTGATGTCACAGCACTCTATCCAGGGTGACAGCTTGAGGTTCCATCTCAAAAAAAAAAAAAAGAAAAAAAAAAAAAAAGGACCATATTAGTTTGTATTCCCACCAGCAATGTAGTAGTATTCCCTCTTCTCCACATCCATGCCAGCATCTCTGGTTTTGGGATTTTGTGATGTGGGCTAATCTTGTTGGAGTTAGATGATATCTCAAAGTAGTTTTGATTTGCATTTCTCTGATGATTAAGAATAATGAGCATTTTTTTCATGTGTCTGTAGGCTGTGTGCCTGTCTTCTTCAGAGTAGTTTCTCAGGTCTCTTGCTAACCTGAGATGGGATCATTTGTTCTTTTCTTGCTCATACATTTGAGTTCTGTGTGTATTCTTTAAACCTTTGTCAGAGACATAACCTACAAATATTTTCTCCCATTCTGAGGGCTGTCTGCTTGCTTTACTAACTGTGTTCTTTGCTGTGCAAAAGCTTTTTAGTTTGAACAGATCCCAGTAGTGTATTTTTGATTGTTGCTTCAATTACCTGGGGAGTCCTCCTCATAAAATATTGAACCAGACTGATTCCTTTAAGAGTTTTCCCTGTCCTTTCTTTTAGTATTTTTATAGTTTCATGTCTTAAGTTTAAATCTTTGATCCAGTGAGAGTCTATCTTAGTTAAAGGTGAAAGATGTGGGTCCAGTTTCAGTCTTCTACAGGTCTCCAACCAGTTCACCCAACACCATTTGTTAAATAGGGAATCTTTTCCCCACTGAATGTTTTTAATTGGCTTGTCAAAGATCAAATAATGATAAGTAGCTGGGTATATCTCTTGGTTCTCTAGTCTGTTCCATACCTCTATCTGTCTGTATTTGTGCCAGTACCATGCTGTTTTAATCACTATTGATTTATAGTATAGTCTGAAGTCTGCTAGTGTAACTCCTCCTGCTTTGTTTTTATTTATGAGTAATGTCTTGGCTATTTGAGGTTTTTTTCTGATTCCACATAAAATGATGAATTATTTTTTGAGATCTTTAAAATATGACAATGGAACTTTAACAGGGATTGCATCAAAATTGTATATTGCTTTGGGTAGTATAGACTTTTTTTTTTGTAGTTTTTGGCTGGGGTGGGTTTGAACCTGCCACCTTTGGCATATGGGGCCGGTGCCCTACTCCTTTGAGCCCTGGATAGTATAGACATTTTGACAGTGTTGATTCTTCCCAGCCATGAGCATGGTATGTTCTTCCATTTGTTAACATCTTCAACTATTTCTTAGAGTTTCATAGTTACTCATATTGAGTATTGCTGTTAACAAATATGAAGCGTCCATCCTTATCTTTCCTCACTTGTGTTGGTTTAAAACCTATTGTATCTGAAAACAAAATTCCAACACCTGCTTTTTTCTGATTTCCATTTGCCTTGAATATAGATGACCATCCCTTCACCCTGAGTCTGTATTTATCTTTTCAGGTAAGATGAGATTCTCGTATGCAACAGATATCTGGCCTAAGTTTTTGTATCCAGTCAGCCAGCCTGTGCCTCTTTAGAGGACAATTTAAGCCATTCACATTAACTGAGACTATTGATAGGCCTGGGAGAATTTTGGGTAACGAGTTTATTGAGAGACCAGTGGACATTTTTGATCCTTTTGCCATTGTGGGAGATGGAATTTGATCAAAAGTTTCAAAGTGAGTTTACTTTTGTGGTGAAGAATTGCGCTGGTCATCATGGAGGCTAGGTCTGAGGATATCCTGGAGAGCTGGTTTCATTATGGCAAATTTCTTCAACATGTGAATGTCATTGAAGTATTTAATTTCTTCATCATAAATGAAACTCAGTTTAGCTGGATACAGGATCCTGGGATGAAAGTTATTTTGTTTTAGGAGATTAAAAGCCAATGACCACCCTCTTCTAGCTTGAAAGGTTACAGCAGAGAGATCTGCAGTCATTCTAATATTCTTCCCCTTGTAGGTTATGGTTTTCTTATGTCTGGCTGCTTGCAGAATTTTCTCCTTCATATTAACTTTGGTGAACTTAACTATGATGTGCCTGGGGGATGTCTTATTTGGGTTGAGTTGTGCTGGGGTTCTGAAATGGCCTGCTATCTGAAATTTCAGAATCTCTTGGCATGTCTGGAAAGTTCTCTTTCATAATCTCATGAGAAGTTCTCTTCTCATAATATCATGAAGCTCTGTGCCTTGCAAAGCTACTTCATCACCTTCAGGGATCCCTATTAGGCGAATATTGGTTTTCTTTGAATTATCGTAGAGCTCCCTGAGAGAGTGATCCATTTTTGCTCTCCACTTCTCTTCCTCTTTGAGCATTTGAGAGTGCTCAAAAGCTTTGTCTTCACTGTCAGAGATCCTTTCTTCTGCCTTCTCTATTATGTTACTGAGAGATTCTATGGTATTTCTCATATCTTGGAGGGCTGTAACTTCTTTTTTCAATGTGTCTAAATATTTGATGATTTTGTCTTTGAATTCCTTGAATTCTTGAGACAACTTTTGAATTACTCCTAGAATTTATGACTCCAACTTTACTTCCATTCTGTTTCTCTTATATGCCATCCAAATTCTAAATTCGATTTCTGACATCTCAGCCATCTGTTTGTGAATGGGATCATCTGGTTTGGCTGTTTTGTCATTCCTTGTGTGTGTGGGGGGGGTGAACTGTTCTGATTATTCATGTTGCCAGAGTTTTTCCTTTGATTCTGCCCCATGTTTGTTTTTCACTGTTTAGCTAGATGAGCAGGTAAGGTGAAATTGGATTGGAGACTTCTGGGGTTGTGGATGAGCAGCCCTTCACTAAGGAACTGGGGTTGTTGACTATAGCTTTTCCTTTACAATTTTGCAAGGACCTGTACAGTACTACAGTCTGTGACTCTAGAGGCCTGATTGGTATAGTGGGGGTAGATGGCTCTGTCTTGTATTCAGCTGGTCTCTGTCCAATCCTAGTGAATCAGTGACTCTGGGTTGCAGTCTCAGCTTTGTAGAAATACAAACAACTAGGACATCCTGTCTCCCACAGGCAATACATGGAAGAGGATAATAAAACCTTCCCACAACAACAAAACCAGTGTATCACCTTTGAGGGTCCTTGGATGAGTTGTCCAGTTCAAGAGTTCCAAACCAATTGTCCCAAACAGCACCCACTCTCTAGCTGGAGAGTTCAAAAGGACTCCAGCAACTAGATATTAGGAGTCTATTCGTAGTTCAAGTGTGGCTTGAGCACCTCTGGTGCTCTGAGGAGTCAGATAGGACCGTCCAGTGGAAGGTTTGGAGCAAGGGGGTTGATGGCTCTTTCTCCACCTTGCTCACCCTTCTCCACCAGACTCTGGTAACCCCAGTCTCTGGTAGCCCAAATGGCAGTCTCTGTTAACCCAGTCTCTGTGGCCCAGTTCTGTCCAATAAGCAAATGTGCTAGGACTATGTGCCTGCCAAATCAAAGTAGGGTTACTGCTTCTTCCTTATGATTACCACCCTCTGCCACCATCCAGCAGGGGAACCTGAAGCCTGCTTGCCTCAGGTGCTCAATGGCACCTGGAGAAAGTTCCCCCCAAGCTCAATCTAAACCTGGGTATATCCTGACAGCAAAAGAATTTCTCCCTCAGCCGCCACACCTTGTTGCTGCTGTTCTGTAACTCTGCTACCCCTATAGGGCAAGGTCTCTTTCCCTCTGGCAGACCACAGAGTTGGGGATATGACTCTCCCAAATTAGACCCCAGCCCAATCACTCTATTAATGTTGGTGTTGGGTGGGAGGTGTCTCCACTTGGGTTCATGCACCTCAGCAGTTCCTGGGTCTCCACCCATAGTGCAGATACCCAAGTCTCCACCTGCTGTTGAGATACACTTTCTCAGGGCCAGGTCAGTCACTTTTCCCTCTATGTCTTTCTGTACTGTTACTGGATTTTCAGATACAGCACAGCTGCATGGCCTCCATCTTTGCAATGCTCAGTCCTAGCCAAGAAGTGCAGATATTCTGGTCTCTGCAGGAGTTGGACTTCTAAACCATCAGGCCAGGGGGGAAGGGTAAACTGGAAGCTCAAGGTGGCAAGGAAAATATTTGTTTAAACTTTCTGCCAGACAAGGGAATTCCTGGGCTCACAGCAGGGACTCTCTGGAGAAGGAGTCCCAACTTCCAGCAATTCCCTCCAGCAGGGTGAGGGAGGAGAGCCTCAGTTCATCGCTCACAAGTAAAGATCCCACAGCAAGCAAGCAACTCTCTTAGGGGAGGGGAGAGACACACATCCTCTTAGGGATGAGATCTGTACCTGAAATTTGTTTCCTTGGAGTTGAAGCTTTCCTCTGCAAGGAAGATGTGCAGTTATCTATCTCTTCTCTCATCTAGGCTCCCCTCCTTCATCTTTGTTGGGTTCTTTCTGGCTGTTATCTCTCCCTCTGGACTGTAGCTTCTGTTGAAAGCTGTATCAAGTCAACCATCGTCCCCTATTTCCCTTTGTTCTTGTTCAATGTGTAAGTTGGAGTTAGGGAAAGTAGCCAATCCAAAGATTTAGCAAAACACAAAACACGTTGAAACCAATTAAGCAAATAAACAGTCATAAAGGCTACCAGACACACAAGTACACAGACAATCAGAAACAACTGGACATACAGACAAAAAACAACTACAACAGAAATGATGTTAATAAAAAAAAATTTAAAAAATAAAAATAAATAAAAATAAAAACTCTAAAAATCTGATGTAAGCACCATCTCAGCAACCATAAAAATGGAAGAAGAGGATGAGAAGAAAAAAAAAAATATATATATATATATTATTAATAAAAAAAGAAAAAAACTTAAAAAATTAGAAGAAAATTAACAATAACTCTGACAGGAAAAGGGTGAATAAAAGGCACCACTAAAATATTATTCATCTATCTATCTATCTATATATAGATATATATAGACATATGTAAAAAAATACAACTGTAGGAAGGATGTAGGGGTCAACTTTAATAGGAATATATTTATATTGCAATATACTTTCTGGGCACCAGGTGGCAGTGTGAGTGGTTCCCAGGCTTACCTGTTTCATGTTTTACTTTTTTACCACATTACCACTGTGTTTGGCCTGTAGAAGGAGGTGCCTGTCATTGCCATTTCTGAAATTTCAAAATTTGTCCCTTTTCCAACTGGCTGCCCAACTTCGGCTGACCTGTTCAAGTGGCACCCCTATGTGACCTCCAGACTCAGTGCAGGAGTCCACACTGTACCAGTTTCTCCACTCAGCACCCCATTTCTCCACAAACTGGGAATTGCAATCTTCCCTGGGGGAGGGGCTGGTTGCTGCTGGCACCAGCCATTTCAGTAGCAGCCCCTAGATTTTTCCGTCAGTGTCCGCAGCTCAAGATTTTACTTTTGAGTCCTGCAATCTGTCAGATTGCTGCACACCCTGAACTGCCAGTCTACACCAATATTCTCCCACCAGGAATGATCGAGTCCATTCATTCCCACCTGCTGTTCTGGAAAAAGGTGCCTGGAGCAGGTTACCATTTCCAAATGTGTGTGTTCCTGGGAGGGATCCTTTCCTCCTAGTTTTCTATCAGGCTGTCTCGCTCCCTGCTGCTCAGAGCGGCACCCACTCTGGTCCCGAAATTCTGCTCAGGAGTCCACACTTCACTGATCTTTCCACAAAAAGCCAACTTTCCCTGTGAACTGGGAACTGCATTCCTCCATGGGGGAGGGGCTGGTTGCTGCTGCCACTGGTGCTGCTTCAACAGTGGCACAAGAATTTCTCTAGCAGATTCCCGGCTCTGGTTTACATTTTAAGTTCAGAAATCCAACCTCTCATTGTACACCCCTTGCTGCCTGTCCTTGTCGACTCTCCACGTGGGGGAAGATCCAGCCTCTCTCTCACCTGAAGATTTGGGAAAGTTGCACTAGACATCCATCCTGTCTGCCATCATGCTCCAAGAAATTCTTTCCCCATTTTTTTAGATGAATTATTTTTTCCTATTGAATTGTTGGAGCTCCTTATATATTCTCATTATTAACTCCTAGTAAGATAGGTATTATGCAAATTTTTCTCCCATTCTGTGGGCTGTCTCTTCACTTTGTTGATTATTTCCTTTGCTATGCAGAAATATTTTATCTTGATATCCCATTTGTCCAAATTTGCTTTGGTTGCCTGCCCTTTGTAGATGTTTCTGAGGACCCTGTACAGAACAATGTCCTGAGGCATTTCCCCAATGTTTTATTTTAGTGGCTTTATAGTTTCGGGTCTTAGATTTAAGTTTATTTCCCCTTTGATTTTATTTTTGTATATGGTGAGAGATACAGGTCTAGTTTCACTCTTGCAGGTATGTATATCAGGTTTCCTTGCACCACTGTCTTATCCCCACTGGACATTCTTGCCACTTTTATTGAAGACGAGTTCACTATAGGTGTGTGGATTTATTTCTTGGTCCTTTATTTTGTTTCATTGGTCTATGTGTCTGTTTTTATACCATCAGCAGACTGTTTTGGTTGCAATAACTCTGTAGTAAAATTTGAGGTCAAATAATGTGATTTCTCCAATTTTGCTTTTTTCCCTCAGGATGATATTGCTACTGTGGGTCTTTTATAGTCCTTTATAAGTTTTAGGATTACTTTTCTATATTTTTGAAGAATGTCATTAGTATTTTGAAGGTGATTGCATTGAATCTGTAGTCAGTTAGGGGTAGTATGAACATTTTAACAATTTTGATTATTCCAATCCACAAACATGGGACATCTTTCCAATTTTTTGTATTCTCTTCAACTTCTTTCACCAATATTTTATAATTTCTTTATAGAGATCTTTCACTCCTTTGGTTTCATTATTCCTAGGTATTTTATTTTATTTGTAGGTATGGTAAATGGAATTAATTTCTTGGTTTCTTTTGTAGATTGTTTACTCTTGAGATATAGAAATGCAACTAATTTTGTGTGTTGTTGCTTCCTGCAACTTCACTCAATTTATCAGTGCTAATAGTTTTTGAATGGAGTTTTTAGGTTACTGCAGAGGTAAGGTCATCTCATCTGGAAAGATAACTTGACTTCTTCCCTTCCAATTTGAATGCCCTTCATTTCTTTCTCTTGTCTGATTGCTCTAGCCAGAACTTCTAGTACTATGTTGAGCAACAATAGTGACAATGGGCAACCCTGTCTTGTTGCATATCTCAGAGGAAAGGCTTTCAGTTTTTCCCATTCAGTAGATACTAGCTATGGGTCTGTCATATATGACTTTTACAATATAGAGGTTAAGTTCCTTCTATACCCAGCTTTTTGAGAGTTTTAATCATGAAGATCTGTTGAATTTTATTGAATACTTTTTAAGCATCAATTGAAATGATCACATGGTTTTGTCCTTTCTGGGGTTGGTACGACATATACATCATATGTTGAGTGATCCTTACATTACTAGGATGAATCTCACTTAATCGTGATGAATAATCTTTTGTATGTGTTGTTAAATTCAGACTGCTAGTGTTTTGTTGAGGATTTTTGCATCAATGCTCATCAGAAATACTGGCCTACAGTTGTCTTTTTTTGCTGTGTCTTTGATTTTTCGGTATCAGGGTGATCTTATATCAGGCCACATAGGATGAGTTTGTAAGTATCCCCTCCTCTTTGATTTTTTGGAATAGTTTATGTAGGATTGGTATTGTTTGTGGAATGTTTGGTAGAATTCAGCAGTGAAGGCACTGGGTCATCAGCTTCTTTTTGATGGGAGACTTTTAGTTACTGCTTCTATCTCATTACTTGTGTTTGGTTTGTTCAGGTTTTAGCTTTCTTCATGGATTAGGCTCAGTAGACTGTATGTGTCTAGGAATGTATTCATTTATTCTAGGTTTTAAAACATATTGGCATATAGTTTCCCATAGTAATCTCTAATAATCCTTTGGATTTAAGTTTTGCTTTTTTTTGAACTTCAAAAAAGGAATAACAATGTTCCAAGGCTTCCTTTTTTCAATATATATCATATTTTAGAGACTTATTATGGATGGATGGAGCTGAAGTTTGTTTTCATTACTGTAATATATTTCACTATATAAATATGCTATGATTTAGACATTCTCCTGTGGACGTGCATTTGGGCTGGGGTATTTTTCATATTTGAAGTGTGTTGGGTTAAACATTACAATACTTATTTCCTGGATCATGTGTACAAATCTTTCCTTAGAGTATATACCCTGGGAGCAGCATCACTTATTCACAAAATATAGGACTATCCTACTTCATAAGATAATGCCAGAATTGTTTTTCAAATTAGGCCTATGAATGATCTTGCCAGAAATGTGTGAAGGATAGAGTCTCTGCACCCTACAGAACTATCAAATTTCTCAAGTTTTGTCAATCAAATGATAGTCACCCGTGTTCTTGGTTTCATTATTGTCATGTTTGAGGAATTTATTGATTTCCTTCTATATCTCTGGCAGTACTGAATTTCCCTCATTATTAGAGTAATTTAGCATCTCTTTACCCACATGTGGGCCACATAAGTTTCTCTTCCTGAAATGCCTCTTCCTGTCTTTTGCCATTTTTCTTTATTATCTTTAATTACTGATATTTGGGGCTCATTCCATATTCCTTTTCAGTTATGTGTTGGACATATTTTCTCAAAGTTCTCATTTATTTTCTACCATTTAAGATGTTCAATTAAAGTAGTCAAATTTATAATTTTAAAATGTTATGATTGGTGTAAAATAGCATAGCTTTTGTGTCCTGGTTAAGAAATTCTTTCTTACATGAAAGTCAGAAATATATTCCCTGATATTTTCTTTTTTAAAAAAATGTTTTTATTTATTTATTTATTTTTTGCAGGTTTTGGCCAGGGCCAGCTTTGAACCCACTACCTCTGGCATCAGGGGCTGGTGCCCTACTCCTTGAACCACAGGTGCCACCCCCCCTTTTTTTTTATTAAATCATAATTATGTACTTCAGTGCAATCATGGGGCACAATGTGTTTACTTCATATACAATCTGAAATATTTTCATCAAACTGTTTAACATAGCCTTCATGATATTTTCTTAATTGCTATATGAAGACATTTATATTCTGCATTTAGTAAGTTTCACCTGTACCCTTCTAAGATTCACTGTAGGGGTGATCCCACCAATCGCCCTCCCTCCATCCACCCTATCACCTCCCCTCCCCTCCCTTGCCCTTTTAGCTATATTCTTCTGCTATAATTGGGTTTTAGCCTTCATACGAAAGCTATAAATTAGCTTCATAGTAGGGCTGAGTACTTTGGATACTTTTTCTTCCATTCTTGAGACACTTTGCTAAGAGGAATATGTTCCAGCTCCATCCATGTACACATGAAAGAAGTAAAGTCTCCATCTTTCTTTAAGGCTGCATAATATTCCATGGTATACATGGTATACATGTACCACAGTTTATTAATCCATTCGTGGGTCAATGGGTACTTGGGCTTCTTCCACGACTTAGCAATTATGAATTGGGCTGCAATAAACATTCTGGTACAGATGTCTTTATTATGATGTGATTTTTGGTCTTCTGGAAATTTACCTAGTAAAGGAATTATAGGATCGAATGGCAGGTCTATTTTTAGATCTCTAAGTATTCTCCAAATATCCTTCCAAAAGTTATATATTAGTTTGCATTACCACCAGCAATGTAGAAGTGTTCCCTTTTCTCCACATCCATGCCAGCATCTCTGGTTTTGGGATTTTGTTATGTGGGCTAATCTTACTGGAGTTAGATGATATCTCAAAGTAGTTTTGATTTGCATTTCTCTGATGATTAA
>CAUYRH010063801.1:0-10610 GCA_963574655.1 Perodicticus potto | reverse complement strand
TTGGTGGGGCCACACCTATGGTGCATCTTAGAAGGGTACAGGTGAAACTTACTAAATGCAGAATACAAATGTCTTCATACAATAACTAAGAAAATGCCATGAAGGCTATGTTAAACAGTTTGATGAAAACATTTCAGATTGTGTATGAAACCAGCACATTGTACCCATTGATTGCACTAATGCACGCAGATATGATTTAATAAAAAAAAAAAAGAGTTTATCTCTAAAAACCATACTGATTTCACCACTACATCTTAGCTTTTCGGCAATAATCTGATGCAAAATGAGGCAGTCAGTTACTGTTAAGAGTAGGTATGGGCTGAAAATCAGTGAGACCTGGTTTGACTCATAGTTCTAACATTTATTGCCTTTGTAACCTTGGGCAAGTTATTGGATTCATTGACCCTTATGTTCCCAATACCATTACCAACTCTTGCACGATTGACACGAGGATTCTGTAAAGCCAAAGTGCTGTTTACAGAGCCTCACACAACTCCTAGGGTGTAAGTGATCTTTAAAAAATGATAATAACACTGTCATTATGATATTATTAGGGAGCAGTGCACACAGTGATTAAGAGGCTGCTTTAATTAGAAGCCTGGGTCCCAGTACTGGTCCCAAACAGCCGTGTCTTTGGGTGAGCTGCTTAACCTCCCTAAGTTTCTATTTCGTCAACTTTAAAATGACGGTAAAAACCATGACTTCATAAAGCTGCCACAAAGGTAAAATTTGGCAATGTTTAACAGATCCTCAGCACACTGCCCGGCACATAGTAAACGATAAATAAATGGCAGCTATAGTAATTACTAAGTCTGTGTCCAGTCCTGAAGCAAAGACATTCTATTTACTGCTTCTTACATAACCCAAGATGTTTATAAAGGCCATGGTGCACACGATTTGCATAATTTCATCACAGAAAAAAAGTTTGAAATAGGATACACATTCCACATGAAGTTAAAATACTGTGACGTTCACCTCTACACTCCTACTTTGTCAGTGTGCTTCAGTTTTCACGAGAAGGAGCAGCTCACTGAAGCTCTGGTGGAACCCCAATCTTAAGAAGTGTTCTTGTGATTTATAACTAATTTAAGTTCTTCTGCTTCAGCTTTCTCTATCAAGTAAAGTGAAAGTGACAGAAGAAAATGACGGTGTGGTCTATCTTGCTGCAGAGAATGAGGCTGTAGCTTGGGCCCTACCTATGAATGCCATTTTGCCAAGATAATGAAACGGTTCAAAGGACACATCCAATCTAGCTAATCAGGAAAAGGTTTGAATGAGTAATTGAACGAAATCACTAAAGAGGGAACATGGAATTTCTAGAGATACAAGCAATTTACTTAAACAGAATGCCTGAAATGACACTTAATCTGAAGTCTAAGGAGAAAATAGAAGTTTAATCCTTCTTTTTTTTTTAATATTATCTTTCTCTAAGAAGTCAAAGGACTTAAATTCTGAAAAACAGAATTAATTTGCAAAATACAATTTTGAGACTGACAGTTACTTCTCTTACTTATATACACGTATATGTGCAATATAAGATTACTGAGAAAATAAAATCTAGGATCTAGTCTGCGCTACAAATCCAGGGCTTAGTCATTATGCCAATGGTTTCTAAAAACATTTAAGTCACTTCCTACAGTTTTAAGAATTGATGCCACTTCTATCTCTATTCTTGCTTTCCAGATATAAAAATATTTTTAACACAAAGTTGAAATCAGTAACACCAACAAATATAGTTATCTAGTTGTCCTGAGAAGTCATGCCAGCAGTTTTATGAGGATTTTAGTAGCTGGCTGGTGGGAGAGTAAATTGGCACAACCTTCCTGAAGGGCAGTTTAACAGCATAGAAGCTGGAAAATTTTTACACTTTCTATTCCAAAATTCCACCTCTTACAAATTAGTCTAAGGAAATAATTTAAGAAGTATGCAAAGATTTGTAGGTAAAGATGTGCTCTACATCATCACTTATTATAGCAAAAAACCTGAAAACAATGGCTGGTCCGAAGGTAGTGAGTTATCTCACTTGATTGTTCAGTCAGTTACAGATTGAACTCCTTGTTCAACTCTTTCCCCCCTTCTCACTATTGCACTTGACTAGCCTTAAAACAAACAAACAAACAAACCTGAAAACAAACACCCAGCAATGTAT
The DNA here is from genome assembly GCA_963574655.1 of Perodicticus potto. Classification (NCBI taxonomy): domain Eukaryota; kingdom Metazoa; phylum Chordata; class Mammalia; order Primates; family Lorisidae; genus Perodicticus; species Perodicticus potto. Next base: position 8,461 of record CAUYRH010063801.1, on the reverse strand, counting down.
GGTATGTCCATCAGACAGGATACAATACAACTATCAAAATCCATGTCATAGGTATAGCAATGTATTGACATATTAAATAAAAAACCAAGTTAAAAAACTGTATGTTTCGGCTCGGCACCTGTAGCTCAGTGGCTAGGGTGCCAGCCACATACACGGGAACTGGCAGGTTCAAATCTAGCCAGGGCCTGTCAAACAGCAATGACAACTACAACCAAAAAATAGCCAGGTGCTGTGGCGGGTGCCTGTAGTCCCAGCTGCTTGGGAGGCTGACACAAGAGAATTGAATTGCTTAAGCCCAAGAGTTTGAGGTTGCTGTGAGCTATGACACCACGAACCTCTAGCCAGGGTGACAGCTTGAGACTCTGTCTTAAAAAAAACCCAAAAAACTGTATGTTTCATATAAGCTCATCCCACGATGACTCAAATGAGAAAGGATAGGAGCATGTGATTCAAAATGTTAGCAGTGCTCATCTCTCAGTGGTGAGAATTGAATTTTTGTTTTTGCTTATTTTTCCAATTTTCTACATATTAACAGGATAGCACATCACTTCTGTAAAGAGAAAAAGTATCATAATTACAAATTTTCCTTAGCATTTCGGCTCCTGGTGTAACTATTTTTAGTGAAGACTGATTGGATCAGAGCAAGAACAGTATATATCCACCTATCCATCCATCTACCCACCCACCCACCGACCGACCGGACGGCTCAACTTGTAAGGCCTGCAGTTAGCTGCTGCAAGGGATACAACAGGGCATGAAACAAGAAATGTCAAGGTGCTTACTGTGCAGGATGTATAAAAATACTGCAAAGTATTGTGATGTGCCACCAAAGATTTTTCTTTTTTTTGCAAGTGCTATATGAATTCAGAAGGGGGGGCGGAAATACTTGACACAGTTACCCTCTTTTCAGCACCAGTCAGGAATTCCTCCTTGGTTGTTTCCAGGAACTCCACAATAGGTCTCAGCTGTGTTACACACCGTATCAGGTCCTCTTTGTGTTCTAGTAACAGAACAGACAAGGTCTTTCCCTCCTCTGTGCTCCCTGGGGGAAAAAGAGTTAGAGACACACAAGAGAAGCTAGTCAATTTGAAGAAAATGACAGCATGGTTTGTCAAGAGAGATCTAACAGAATAGTAAAGTGATTTTCAGCTTATTCTGAGCACCTGAATGTAGAATCTCTTTTACAGTGGAAAATACTTTATTATTCTGTTTAAACTCTATGAAAGGAAAAATGTTTCATTTATCTGTCGAAACACAAAGCTGCAGAGCCAGCCAGAGGTTAACTTCTGGTTGGCAAGGCCAGTGCTTTGTACCTAACCCAAATGAGAGAAACTTCAGTCCTTAAGTGCTGTCAGCAAACCGGTTCACCCTGGGCACCCAAGTCATTGATTTGGATGTGTGCCTTTCTGAAGGACAGGAGAACATTGATGGTACTCTCCAACTTCGAGGCACCAGACTAGTTAACCATGGGGATAGAAATAGAGACTCAAATTTAGTCTGTATATATTTAACATGCAGCTTCTGGAATTGCATGTAGAACTTATGTAAAAACCACTTAATAGCAAAGCCACCAAAAAAGTGTACCATTGGAACAAACTTTATAGCATCTTCCCAGAATAAAACCCAGTCATTCCAGCGGACAGGATTTTCTCCTACCTTTTGGCTGTACTGTTTCTACACCTTCTGGTTTTCTGTTTAACAATGCTGTTTTTACTGCAGGATTAGAATCTTGGTACAGCCTCAAGAGGGACACCACAGCCTGGACATCCAGGCTCTCATCTCTGACTTTATCTAGGATTCTCTGGAATGCTGAATGTCCTTCTTCAGCCTCAAGACATTTTATTATGATCTAAGGAACAAAAGTATCCAGAGAGAGATTAGCCAGCCACAAGAACCTCATGCTGCTCTTGCATTTGGCAAGCAAAGCTCTCAACAGTTTGATCCTTACCCACCACACTTTCTTCCCCAGTGGCAGTTCCAACACACCCTGCCATCTCATGTTCCCACCCCTGTTGTCTGGAGGATTCCTATTCCACAATTCCACACTCTAACCTTGATAAAGGTTACCTCTGCTGGGAAGCCTTTCCCAACCACGGGCCCTATCTCCTCTTTACTACCTTTGTTTTTTTTGGAGACAGAGTCTCACACTGTGTCACTCTGGCATCATCATAACTCACTTCAACCTCAAACTACGGGGCTCAAAAAAATCCTCCTACCTCAGCCTCTCAAGTAGCTGGGACTACAGGTGTGTGTTACCGCTGGCTTATTTTTCTGTCTTTTGCAGAGACAAGGTCTTCCTCTTGCTCAGGTTGGTCTTAAACTCCTGGTCTCACGCGATCCTCCCGGCTAAGACTCCCAGAGTGCTAGGATTACAGGTGTGAGTCACTGTGCCTGGCCTCTCTTTAACTGCTTTTAATTCTGTATTTGCCACATTATAACATAATTATTCTTTTTTTCCCCCTTTTCCTATTAGGCTTCTGGAAGCCAGGGATTGTGCTTTCTAAAGCTCAGTACCCCTGCAACTAGTGTGCCCTGACACACAGTAGGTATTCTGTGAATGTTTAACAAAATGCACTCTTATCTAACGACATCTTTCTGAATCTTATAATATTTGAGTATTTCTTGAGCAAGGATATCTGAATTTAAATGGAATGAACTGTCATTTTATTATTTGAGAATGCAATTAAAACCTCACTATTTAAGTCATTTACATTATGAATGATAGACTATTTATAAAAAGACATGGGCCTTATTAATTTTAGAGAGATTCTATAGCAATTAAGGTTAACAATGTATTGGCTTGTAGTTGCCAGCTATAAGAAGAACATCTGACTCACATATTAATTATCCCATGTTAACGACTGCTTCCAACCTGAAGGGGCTTTGCAGTTTCTTCCCCTAACCAAAACTGCTTACACAACACGCCTTGAAGCCTTGCCTCTGGCGTTGTGCCACCTGACCTCTCAGTGGCACTTGGCACTGGCAATGCCACTGTATCACAATGGCAGCCTTTCCCAAACTCATAATCATAAACAGTACCCTTGGAGAGATTTTATCTTTCTCCCCTCCTCCCAAATACACAGGAATTACAAATGAGTTAGCTCTTGTGTTTCTTTTCTTTGCTTTATCTTGCTTCCTTGTCATGAAATGGCTGTATAAAACTAAATTAAATGCTAAAAAACTTCCTGTTTTTTGGTCATCTCCAAAAGTAAACATAGGTAAAACACAGTTTAATAACCCACATTAAGCTATCATTAGAGAAGGGACTTCCAAGAACCTAAGGTAACTCATCTTCTATTTAAAAAAATAATAAGGCTGGGTACAGGGTCTCATGCCTGTAACTCTACCACTTTGGGAGGCTGAAGGTGGGAGGACTGTTGAAGGCCAGGAGTTTGAGACCGGCCTAGGCAACATAGCAAGACCCCATTTCTAAAGAAAAAAATAAGAAAGAATAGCTGGGTTATGGTGAGGCACACCTGTAGTCCCAGCAACTTGAGAGGCTGAGGCTGGACGGCTGCTTGAGCCCAGGAGTTTGAGGCTTCAGTGAGCAATGATCACACCATTGTACTCTAGCTCGGGCAACAAAGACCCTGTCTCACAAAGAAAAAATAATAAAAAACAACAAATACAACTCATCAGTTAATGCTTAGTTCCCTCTGGTCAAAGTGAATCAATGTTTCATGTTTTGTTAGTCTATTCTTCAAAATGCCTTTTTGCTCATAGCCACAGGGCCCCTGTATTAGGCAGCCTCTACAGTGGCTCCCAGTGATCCCTCAGTCTAGGCATTCAGACCCTTGGGCTGAACCTCATGACTTGCTTCTAAGGAAGGGAATATAGCACAGGTTATGGGATGCCACTTTAGAGGTTAGGTCACTATGACTTCTGGCTTGCCTAAGCTCGCTCTCTCTGCCCTTGCTCTGGGAGATGCAAGCTGCCATGTTGTGAGCTGCCCTGTGGAGAGGCCCACGTGGAAAGATACTATTATCTCCAGCCAACAGCCAGTGAGTACACTTGGAAGTGGATCTTCTGAAGCTTGCCAACAGCTATGTGAGTGAGCTTACAAAAAGATACTCCTCTGATTGAACCTTGAGATGACTATAGCCCTGGTTGACACTTTGACGGCAGGCCGGTGAGGGACTCTGAGCTAGAGGACTCAGCTAAACTGTACCTGGACTCCTAACTCACGGAAACATGAGTAATAAAGGTTTTTTAGCTGCTAAAATTGAAAAGTAACTTGTGACACAGCAATAGATAGCTGATACACACCCACTCCCTGTGAACACCCGTAGTACACATGTTTCTTTATCTTCCCTTTCCTTTCTTCCTTTCTTTTCTACATCGTAACGATGCTATACAGCTACCTCCTTCTATCCTAGGCCAGGTTTTTTTCCCACATGAAGCTCTGCAAATATCCCTAATCTACCTTTCTCAGTATATCCAATTTGTCTGGTATTATCCTTTGTGCCAGTGGGGAAGAGAAGCTTTCATCAATGGTGGCATCTGATGCACTTCTCATTATCCTCTCTGCTTCCTCCCCCTCTGCAAACTACTCAGCAGTGAAATTAAAACATTTGTTCACTTCATTGCTCAGCAGTGATGCTAGGGTGACCATCTGGGAAGAGAAGCAGGGTGGGCTGATGAAAGGGCAGCCCTGCTCTCTGTTCTTTCTTCCAGAGCCTACTGGGGACCTGCACCAGAGCCAGAGCTATGGCTGTTCCTCCATCAGTCCCTGAGCCGCCTGCGGCTCCATGGTGGAGTGAGTAAGCCCTTTGCTGAAACAGCATGTCTGCCTCAACAGAAGGTGTCACATATCAAGACAGGCTGGGGTTCATTAATTGCTACCATGTAACAGAACTCCAAGAGAGGAACTAAAACAGTTTTGTCAAAAGGGCTACGTTCTTTAATCATACATTTGGAACTAACTCCTTCAATGCTCAGGGTTAAAGGTACTTCACTGAATTCATGTTAATTCATGGTGACATAAGCAATCAAAGTACTTCACCTATGAGTGAAATACAGGTATAGATGTTTTAAAATGAGACAGTGTCCTTTCTATCTATGAAAAACCATTTAATAATTCTCTTAACTAGTCTTTTAATTGAATTCACTTATTTTCCCCAACTGTTTGCCTACTTCCTCCAAATCTGTTTGAGTTACACCATATTCCTGTTCACTCAGGTGTCCCGTGACTGCTGAGGGCAAGATGGTAGCAATAATGATACTAAGTACAATTGCTTACTGTCCCAGACACTGTAGACAGGAGGGCCAACTACTTTCCTCCTCATAACAGTCCCCAGAGGCATTACTACCACTACAACATGTAGTTTAGATGAGAGTCAGAGAAGTTAAGGCACTGGCCTGAGGTCAGGTATAAAGCAACTGTTCATCCAGAGCAACCCAGATGAGATACTGCATTCATTCCACACCCCTGGCACTCTACCTTTCAGATCTGAAGCATAATCAGATCTATTTATACTGGTTCTACTGGACTTACCAGAATCAATATTGCTTCAAACACCGGATCTACAGGTATCCAATGGGCAGCCCATATGGGCTCCATGTGGATTATTTGAGAACTGTTTTGCTTATCTGTGATGTTGGATATCATGAAAAGTATGTATGGATCTTTTTTTTTTTTTATCATCAGCTTTCATTAAGTGTTTGTGAATTTAATGTGTGGCCCAAGATAACTCTTACTCTTCCAATGTGCAACAGTAAAGAAAAGAGAGTAGACACCCTTGAGACAATCTGTACCATTTTTCTTTCTTTTTTTTTTTTTTTGGTTAGAGACAGGGTCTCACTTTGTCACCCTCAGTAGAGTGCTGTGGCGTCACTGCTCACAGCAACCTCCAACTCTTGGGCTTAAGGCGATTCTCTTGCCTCAGCCTCCTGAGTAGCTGGGACTTCAGGTGCCCGCCACAACGCCCAGCTATTTTTTGTTGCAGTTTGGCCGGGGCCAGGTTTGAACCCGTTACCCTCGGTATATGGGGCTGGTGCCCTACTCACTGAGCCATAGGCCCCGCCCTGTACCATTTTTCTTGATCTCAATGATGCGTATAGAGACTGGTACATAGTAGGTGCTCGATAAATGTTTGTTTAATGAAATCCCCTTCATTAAGACCACTAGCCCCTCTATCCATGGCTGCACATCTCAGACTTAATAATGAATAGAGAAGAGATATGGAAAAACAACTTATTTCCACCTCTCACAGACCAATAAAATGAATCTCATTAACTCACTCTAAAAAGGACTATGCAACACTGTCAGTGAAGACAGTCCTCAAAACATAGAAACGCACCACTTGACAAGCCTCCAAAGCAGCGGACACAGCTGAAAACATCAGATTCACATAGGAGAAGAGACTTGTTTGCCTTTGAAATATAGTTGAAGGAGAAAAGAAGCTTTGGGAGTCTTTCTAGAACTTTAGGTAGAAAGTGGATCAAAAAGCCCAGAAATCAATAGTAGAAAAAGTTATCTCCTTATTCTAAAGACCTGCTTTGCTGTATACACAATTAATTAAAAGCAGAGACATGGCTAGGAATAAAGAAGGAAGACAATTAAAACTTAGAGTATAAAACTAAAAAAAAAGTATGAGTTTGGCTTTATATAAAGGTTTGACTTGGCTCAGTCAGAGGTCAATAGTGACCTCTTGGGTCACTATCTGCTTTTTCTAATGGGTAGGGATATTACACAGAGAAGAAGATGGGCAAAAGACACTTTCCCATCCCAGCCCCCAAGAGATTTCTCCTTCATCGGTTTTGGCTTTGGCTTCACACAATTCAAGCAGCAAAGACTCTTCTCATGTTGCTGCAATCACTGCTCAGGGAATGGCTTTGCCGCCTTTCATCACTGATCTCAGGAAAGAAAATAACCAGGACACTGGTTCATGGCGTCCTCTCCAAACTCAGTCTAGCCCAGATGCACACCCTACACCTGGGTTCCAGAAAAGGAACAGGTGAGTCCACCTCAACCATCACTCACAAGCCTTACCAAGCCTCAGAATTATACAGAGGGGTAGGTTATTATTAATGTTAAGCGGTCTGAAGTTATGTTACGATAATTAACATAATAACAAAAATAATTGACAATTAACAATTACAGAGGGATAGGTTATTATTAATGTTAAGCTGTCTGTAGTTATGTAGTGATAATTAACATAATAACAAAAATAATTTTTTTTTTTTTTTTTGAGACAGAGCCTCAAGCTATCACCCTGGATAGGGTGCCGTGGCATCACAGCTCACAGCAACCTCCAATTCCTGGGCTCAAGCGAGTCTGTTGCCTCCGCCCCCCAAGTAGCTGGGACTAAGGCGCCCGCCACAACGCCCGGCCATTTTTTGGTTGCAGCCGTCATTGTTGTTTGGCGGGCCCAGGCTGGATTCGAACCCGCCAGCTCAGGTGTACCTGGCTGGCGCCTTAGCCCGCTGAGCCACAGGCGCCGAGCCCACAAAAATAATTGTTAATTGATAATTAACCAAATAACAAAAATCAACAACTATGAAACACCACTCACAGCTCTTGGGGAACTAAAAATGTATGAACACAAAAAATCCCAAACAACCTTTAAAACTGTACAGAAATGTAAAATAATGTGATAAGTGAACAATTCTTAAATGCTCTCATCTCTGAAGCCCTTCTGTAACTTGGCAACTCCAATGCACACTTCCCCCCAAATAATCACATGTGGCAGTATGCGGTACATCTTTGCTGTCAAGACATAAGGATAGGGGTGGTGCCTGTGGCTCAGTGAGAAGGGAGCCAACTCCATATACCGAGGGTGGCAGGTTCAAGCCTGGCCCCTGCCAAACTGCAACAACAAAAAATAGCTGGGCATTGTGGCGGGTGCCTGTGGTCCCAGCTACTCAGGAGGCTGAGGCAAGAGAATCGCCTAAGCCCAAGAGCTACAGGTTGCTGTGAGCTGTGACGCCACAGTACTCTACCGAGGGTGACACAGTGAGACTCTGTCTCTTAAGAAAAAAAGACATAAGGATAGGACCAAGTCTTAAGTTTATTTTGCTAGAAGCCAGCTTAGGGTGTCTGGCACAAATTAGTTACTCAGTAAGTATCTGCCGAATCGAAGTACAAGTAAAGAATAACACTTGAGGAAAATGGGTATTCAGCAGCTTCTCACAACAGTGAAAGGTGCCAGCACAACATCTGCCACCATATACTGTAAGTTTTTTTTTTTTTGAGACAGAGCCTCAAGCTGTCACCCTGGATAGAGTGCTGTGGCATCACAGCTCACAGCAACCTCCAATTCCTGGGCTCAAGCGAGTCTCTTGCCTCTGCTTCCCAAGTAGCTGGGACTACAGGTGACTGCCACAATGCCTGGCCATTTTTTGGTTGCAGCCGTCATTGTTGTTTGGCGGGCCCGGGCTGGATTCGAACCCGCCAGCTCAGGTATACGTGGCTGGCGCCTTAGCCCGTTGAGCCACAGGCGCCAAGCCCATATACTGTAAG